>QEAP01000535.1:0-16106 GCA_006535975.1 Chytriomyces confervae | reverse complement strand
CACTTGAAGGGACGCTCGCCATTGTGCACGCGAAGATGAAAGGGCGCTCCCCTGAATGAGTCCGAGCGTGTTTGAGGCATCGGTGAAATGAAACATGTGGCTCTGCTCTTTTTACGGTTCTTTGCAGCAACTGACTCTTATTTTTACTGCTGACATCTGCGGTGCAAAGAATTCCCACAAGTTCAGGGGCTTCCCGCCGGCGCAGGAAAGAGCAGTTGGATGAAGAACTGGACTCTGTTGTGAAAGCGATCGGAGCCTGTCGCATGAAAATGCGAAACGCCAATTAGCTGTGATTATTAGGATTTCATCGTTTATTTTGGGTATATAAAAGATGAAGTGAAATAGCGTAAAAGAAATGGGGGGGATTGGGATGGTGGGATGAATTAGATGGGTAAGAAAATCAGGGAGTTGGCGCACGGCCGTGTTCAGGAAGAACGAACGCTCCGTTTTCGCTGTTTTCTGCGTCTCCAATGACGTTATTTTCGGTAAAGCTGTACGATAAACAAGAATACCTGTGTGTACAAAAACGAAATTTCGGAGATGGGAAGAAAAATTTCGGACAAAAATTTCGGACATCGGAAAAAGGAAAGAAAAGGAATCGGACATTGGAAAAAGGAAAGAAAAGGAAAAAACCCCACTTTCTAATCGTGGAAATACCATCCAAAAAAAGCATGTATACAAGAAGCAACGTCGGTGCTTTCCGAACAATGCCAGCAGGGGAACTGCAGTCCAGTGCGATTCTCTTCACCTTCAGGTCTACCGCAGAGTTCTGCACCCACCAGGTGGTAAAGCTGTTTAATCGGAACACATGCAACAAAGCGATGGCCGACAATGGAAGAATTCAAGTATCACGAGCGTACGAATTGCGCAAAATATCCACCGAAGAGTACAAGTCTATTGGAAGACACCAGCGCCTGCTCGGAGACGTTGTTCAGGCCATGTTGTCGGGCGCCGAGCTACCCTTTGTCGATCTAAGCATGCAAGAGTGCGATACGTGTGCAGAAATCAAGCCATGGGGGGACTCGGCATTTAGAAGAGGCGGCGACAGAACTTGCAGAGCGTGTCGCAACAAACAACAAGTCGATTTACAGAAAAAAAAGAAGGAAAAGGCGGACGAAGCTGGCTCGTTTGTCTGCAACCAGTGCCATGTCGAAAAGCCGAGCGCCGAACGCATTGTTTATCGAAACGTTTGCAGGGAATGCTATAGCAGCCGCGACTATGACTCACGCCAGAAAAAGATGGAGGCTGATCCGGGGTATCTGACGCGAAAACTCCAGGCTAGAGATGAGCTGCGTCAAAAAAACCCAGAACGCTATCAGCAACATAACAAGACGCACCGAAAAAAGGCCGAGACAAAAATGAATCGAATACAATCCAACGCCGCTGAGCGCAACATCCGTTTTGTGGATGAAGACCGGGAAAGGATGGCATTGCTCCTTAAAGAGCCTTGTCATTGGTGCCGATACCAGGATCCCGAAGGCTACCCCCTAGGTCTGGATCGAATCCATAACGACGGGCCATATTCCGCCGAAAATGTAGTCCCTTCGTGCGGTATCTGCAACATCAAGCGTGGCCTCGTGTTATTCGACGAGTTTCCGATCCACATTCTGCACATGTGCGACGGCTTAAATGTGGAGATTCCAGAACGGCTTCCGGAATCAAGGCAGTACCTGTTGGGAACCGTAGGCAAATTCGACCGGACGGCTCAAAAGCATCAGCCATTGGGACGGAAAAAAGATGAGTTGCCGGCCGACATCCGCAAAAGTTTGAAGAGTGGAAAATGCAGTATGTGCAATTTCAACCCAGCATCGCAAGTAGACAGGGTCAATAATGACGAACACTACACCCTGTCAAACTCACAAGGGGTCTGCAAATCTTGTAATACTATCAAATGTGACTGGAGCATGTCCGACTTGAAGTTGTGGCTGGCTTGCGTTGGATTTGTGGCGAACGGTCCAGCTTCCCCTGTCACCCCTGTAGAAAACGTCGAACCTGCCCCGCTTACCCCGCTTGCCCAGCCAGCCCAGCCAGCCCAGCCAGCCCAGCCAGCCCAGCCAGCCCAGCCTGTCGAGCCTGTCGAGCCTGTCGAGCCTGTCGAGCCTGTCGAGCCTGTCGAACACGTCCGCAAAAAAGTTCGACGCGCGCCAACGGCTGTCAAAATTAATTTCTTCGAAGGACAATTCCGCGGAGGTGTTGTTGTATACGACAGGTTGACGAACGCCCCGGTGGCTAAGTTCTCCAGCATATACAAATTCAGCACAACTCTGGGATATGACAAAAGGTGGGGGACAAAGCACTTCCAAAAGGTCCAACCGGACTCGAACGGGATATTCTGCCTGACAATTCATCAGTACATTGCGGACAATTTCCACCTGGATCCAGATTGGATTCGGGTGCGTGGATAGCGCTGCCGGACAATAATACTCCAGAGTATGCTGAGTTTGTGAAAGTCTGCGGAAATAGCATGAAAATTGAAAACAAAGGCAGTGGTGTCGCAGCTGCAGAAAGTGCATGAGAAGAACTTTATTTGTTGAAGTCGAAAATAAAGGAACCGCTCTTCAATTCCTATGTTGAATCTCTGTACTCCAATGACTCCCGCTTTGAATTTGAAGGCCTTTGGACAACCCGTGTGCGGGCACGGGAATTTTCGTGCTTCGCTGTTTTTTAATGAAACAGGTTCACGAGAAAATTGTTTAGTAAGGTAGGACGTGCGAGAGCAAAATGAGGCAGCGAGTGCGTGTGGGGGGACGGCAGCGGGAGACAGCGTCGTCGCGGAGAAGCGTGCGCGGGAGCGGGAGAGAGAGAGAGAGAGGAACACTCACGTGCGCGACGAGGTCGTGGAGCCGGTGTGGCTTGCGTCTGACACGCCGGATTCGCTGGCCGTGATGGCTGGGGAATACGGCGTCTCAAGGACCGGGTAGTGAGCCATCAGGAACGCATCTACCGGCGTGCTCGCTTGTGCCAGCAGACTGAGCACGGGATTAATGGCGTCCAGCATGAGATTGGCGGGGTCTGCAACGGCAGAAAAGGCCACGGCATCGAAGGTGGTGTACGGATCCAGCCAGGGCAGCGTCATGGCATCGAGAGCGTTCTGGGCGTCTTCTGCGAGCGAGAAGTGGTGGTTGTTCATGGTTGCTTTTTGGGAATTGTAAAATTATCTCGCTCTTCCGACGAATGGCGACAACCAAAAATCAGAATTGTTCAAAGAAAAAAAAAATCGGAGCGTAAATTAGTAAGCTAACCAGTCTTCATCAAGAGAGGTTGCCTCGTTCGAATGTGTGTGTGCGCGCACTGTTGGCAGCTGTGTTGGGGTGTGGTGTGCTGTGGTTGAACTGCGGCAGCGTGCTTGGCAGGCCCGTCTTGATTCCTTTTGCCCAGGTATGGGCTTCCACTGGTTTAACGCGGACGGCGGCGATGTGCTCATAAGCGATGCTGATTTTCTTGTCTACGAGAGGTGCGTGATGGGGGTGTTGGATGTTAGTTGTTTGGGCAGTTGGCTCTCAGACGAGGAGGGTCTGCATGCGGGTGACTTACTGCCGTTGAGCGCAAGCAGCCGCTCGGACGAGAAGGGCAGAATGGTCAGAGTGCCTTTGTTGAATTTGAGAAGCGGCATCCCAATTAGAGATAAGTAAATACTGATGACTTATCAACAGACAGCAAACAGATAACCATTTTATAAAACACGTAAAAACCAAACGGCAAAAGAGCAACGCACACAACGCATGTTCGAAAGAGTATCCACCCAAACACTTGCACACAACCCGTCAACCGTTCTCGCTAAAAAGAGCTCCGCGAACCACGCAGTCCATCATCCTCCAGCATTCCGCCGTTACTTGCACCACCACCCACGCTCATCACAACGCGTCCATTTTCCACAACTTCTCGCTTCTTTTCCCGGCCATCCACACCAACCACGACCGTCTCAGTCCGTGTTCCGTTCGAATCCGTCGTTGTTGTAACAGTTGTTCTTTCTCCATTCACAATGCGCGTCTGTGAGCTCTGCGAGACAAAGTTTCCACCAGATCCACCGCCAAACCCACCGCTGCTAGTACTGCTCGAAAATGAAGAGAATCCACCACCTCCAAACCCGCCGGCACCTTGCGACATTGAAGAAAAGCCGCCCCCAAAATCGTGCATCCCTCCCATTCCTTGGAACGGTGAAAACATGGAATGGCTGGCAAATGGGGAGTTGAATTGGTTCATATTGTTGTTGCGGAACTGCTGTCGTGGGGTTTGGTGCATAAACTGATGCTGTTGATGATGTTGTTGGTGTTGTTGCTGATGCTGCTGCTGGCGCGTCGAGAATGGATCTGCATGCATTTGCGCAAAGAAAGCGTCTCCAAAAGGGTCACGGCCGCCAAAGACTTCCCTATTTTGTTTGTTTTTTTTCCGCAGTTTCAAGTCAGTGGTTGTTTTCAGTGGGGACCACCACACGTGAAAAAACTCTCAACTCAAAAAGTGATCGCGGATCGTGGAAAGCAAATCCTGAGGACCCAAACGGCGTATATCCAGGGCCACTTGCCCTGCTCGCACCAGGAGACGCACGACCACCAGCACGGATTCCGGCACTACCGTACGTGTCGTATTGTTGGCGCAAATTCGGCTGAAATATCGATTTGGTGTCAAATTTAGCCAGTATAGAATTAAGGAACGAGTATGAGTGTGCAAAGTGTGTGTGTTGGACATTTGTGTCAGAGGATCAAGCCTTTGCCAAAAACACGAGAGGAAACTCACATCTTTCAGAATTTCGTACGCTTCTGAGATGATACTGAATTGTATTTCTGCTGATGCTTTTTCTTCGGGTTTGCACTTGTCGGGGTGGCACTGCAGCGCAGCCTTGCGGTATGCTTGTTGGAAAAGACAACAAAATCTCGTGAGTTGGATGAAATTGTCCAATGGACGCGATCGCTGTTTGTTTTACCTCGTTTGATTTCATCGTCAGTGGCCGTGCGACTCACGTTCAATGCTTTGTATGGGTCGTTGTTCATTTTTTTTGAGAGTTTTTTTTATCGGTGAATTCGTTCAAGTTCGCTGACATTCTTGAAGCCGTAAATTCGGGCATCACCCATGCGCAAACAAAAAAGTACCGTAGCGATATTTTATATCCACACCACTATCCAAAGAACACACCCAAAAGAGAAACGAGCAAACAAACAAACAAACACACGCACACAGAAAATCAATCCCCTTTTAACATAAACTCGTTCGAAGAAGCCCTACTCACACTTCCCAACTGCCGAAACGACGCGCCAGTCCCAAAGATACCACCACTACTTCCCGTTCTAACTCCTCTACCCCCAGCAGACAGCCGCTGCATTGCCAACGCATTCTGCTGCACCAACTGCAACTGCCTTCGGCTCATTCCACCAATCCTTCCAACAAACATGTCACGCTTCAAAAGTCCCACTTCTGAATACATGTCTTCCGCTTCACGCGTTGAAAATCCGCCACTTCTCAGCACACGCAGGAAAGTGTAAAATCGGGAGACACTGTCAAGTCTATCAAAGCAGTTTTCGCAAATTGGAATCCATCCTTCGACGGCACCAGTAGTGGCACCCGTGATTTCTGGTTTGGTTGGATTTGAGGAAGTGGATTGCTGTTGCAGCTGTGTTTGCTGTTGTGCTGGATTATCGCTGGAAATTTTGAAATGATGCTGCAGAGAGCCTTGCTTTCCACATGTGCTGCATCCACCCGTCGCAAGAAAGAATGTCGGAAGGTTCGCAAGCGGGTCGGCGTTTGCCTTTGCTTCAGATATAGTCCATGAACTAACGCGTTCGACCATGCTTTTCGTAAATACGGCGTGGGATGGTGTCGCAGCAATGGCATTCACTGCGGCAAGGGCCGAAACTACTTCTGGACTTAAAGGTTGAAGTGGAGTCGGCAATTCAGAGTTGGTTCTCGAACGTGGCATGGCACTGGGGATATATGGGATCGCAGTAGAAGCATCTGCTTTTGATGCTGTCGTTTCAGGGAGGTCCGTTCGTGCTGCAGAGACCAAAGCCAATCTATTTTTTAGTGCGTCTTTTAGAGTTTGGCTTATGGCTAGCCAGGCGGAGAATTGGAGTGGGGTCATTTCTTGAACAGTTAAAAGATCGGCGGAGATTGCATCCAGTAATTTTCGCGTGGACGTTCGAGGGTTTCCGCCAAAGCGCAACGTGGGAAGGATGTCATCTTCAATTACGTTTTTCAGGAACAGCAAATTGGGCAGTTTCGCCAATTTTGTGCTTGGAGCAAAAGCGACAAATTCTTTGAATTCAGCAAGCGCCATAGGGTCGGTAGGGTATTGCACAAGAGAGGTATCGTCGGTTTCGGCTGGCGCCATAAAGTCTGGGCTTAAAGATGAGTAGTCCTTCTCCATCACAATCTTGAGCTCTCGCAATAGAACTTGTTCTCGTTTCAACGAGTTCCGCGTCTCTTCAAGTTTCACTCCCAGCTCGGTTTCACGTTCCTGCAGGTTTGAATCAGCACGGTGATGTCCTCACAGTTATGAAGAATGCACGTACTTCTAATTCGTGCCGTTGCCGAGTTTCGTCCTTGACCATATTATCCGCCTCTTCGAACAAACTTTTTGTCAATTCGTCGAGTTCCTGAGTTTTGCATCAATTTAGCCAACAACCAATTGGTCAAATAAGTAAAGCGCGCCTCACTTGCTGCAGACCATCCCTGTCTCTTTCGACATCGCTGATTCTCGCCAGTTCATCTTTACACTTCTCATTGAGCACATTCAAATCGGCTTCATGCCGCTCGCACTCTTCCGCCAAAGCGTCAATCAAAACAGACAAGTCTTCGACACGAGCAAGCAAATGAGCAGCCTCCATGGACTGCTCAACATCATCGTCAACGGCCTTGTCGATCTGTGCAAGCGTGATGAGCAGCGCGTTGAGTGAGCGCAGATGCGCGTGCATGGCCTCACGCAAGAGCGGCACAGGCACGGCGCACTTTGCACAGAGCGATGGATCCGTGTCTGCTGCAGCGAGCGGCATAGACGACGCGGACTGAGAGACAGAGACAGGCACAGACACAGACACTGGCGGGAAGCACAGAGCGCACGCACACGAGGGAGACGGCGCCAGGATTATTGGGAGTGCTTTTTCGGTTACTGAATCGCTGCTTGATGTCACTCCTGAGTTGAGGGTCAGGGTCGTGACAAGGTCGTGTGCAATGTCGGACTGAGGAAGTGTTGCAGGCGGCGGCGCCCATTGGTCGAGATGCGAGTGCGAGGGAGACACGGCATTCGGCGAGAAGGAGCCTTCGCTCTTCTGTACTAGTCCGTTCGATACAATTCCGTCGAGGGGGCCCGGCACAACTGCGCTTGTTGCGATGGAAGCAATGACATCAGCCAGGGCATCCACGCTCTTCGGGCGCATCTTGCTGTATATATACACGTTGTCTATTAGTTTTGTTCAGTTGCCCGCAGACTGGATGAGTGCTCACGTCGAGATGGCGCGCAGCCGCTTTCGGACCGTCTCCAATTCCTCGCTCATATATTTGGTTGCTCCAGTTTTTAAATTTACTTCAAAGTTAAATAAATACAGGAAGCTCCATCGAATTACGCATCTCTAGCGCCAGTATACTTTGTGTGACAACCTCTAGTTTGCTTGTTTGCACCAGGAAACTCCAAGAAGGGCACGTTCCTTCATAACCGCGACTTGTCCCGGCAAAGCGTTGTTCGACGCCCGTGAATGCGTTGGAGCAATGCGTGCAACAGCCACCGCCAATAAAAAGAACACCTCGCGCTCTGCGCAGAACACGCGCCCGCAATGCACGGACACAGCCCAACAAACAAACAAACACGCTCGGGCCAGTCCGGCTTGACAGATTGCGCCACAATCCCGAACACGGAAAAGCCCGGAAGCTGAAATTCTTTCAAAAAAAGACCCAAACTCATGCGCCAACGACGGGCCTCTGAGCACAGAGCGACGTGCGTGCGTGCGTGCCCTGTCTCGCTAAGTGCGCCGGTGCCCGTGCATGCTGGACTGGCCCCTGCCGCTTCCGTCAAGGCTGCGTGCGACGCAGCAGCGTCGGAGCAGAGGCAGTCGGGCGGTCTCGTCGGTCTCTGCAGCGTCGCTTCCGTGCTTGAGACGGGCCCTGGACAGCAGTAATTGCACTTTACAGCGAAATTTGCAGTGAGTGCTTTATTTAAAATCCTTGTTTCGCATTTTTTTGCCGTCCCTCTCAGGTGGCTGTTAAGCGGTTTAAAATATTAAGACGCCGTATCCAGCAGCAAAGCAACGCCAGCCAACCCGCACACACCCGCACCCACACCCGCCCCTGTCGTCCGCCAGTCGCACCGTCTCCATTCTCCGATAAATGCCGCATCTGGACTTTGACCACATCAATCAAACACTCGTTGTCTCCCTCTCAACGGCGGAAACCTTCCTTGCCTTGTTTGGCACCATCGTCATCCCTTTCAGCCAAATACGAAGTGTACGGGCGCTTCCCGGAGAAGCCTATTCGCATTTCAAGGGTATGGGCGTCTATATCCCAGGGGTCATGAACTTTGGTGGGTTCTGCTGCCCCTTGTTTTTGCAAACTCAAATCTTGCCGTTACACTGACCTCATTTGCATGGCCTCTTGCAACTTTCTAGCGACTCTGAATCGGACAATGAATGGCAAACCGGAGATCTATCTGTACTCATCACCGTTAAAGACGGTTGGGATTGACTTGGCGGGACATTCCCACTTTGAAAAGGTGTTCATAGAAGTGCCGGATTTGACGCCGCAACAGGTTGTGCAGCTGATAATGGAAGAGGCTGGATTAAGCGATCCAAAGAAGGAAGCTTGAGCTGCGGTCGCCACGATTTTTAACTGTATATTCATATTGTTTTTCGCCCTCTTTTTTTGTTTGTTCAACTCCGGAGCTGCGGGTAACTCCCACTCACAACGGATGCGCGGCTGCCGGTTGACAATAAATTATCCTCAAATATTTCGATTTGAGAGTCGCTTCTGTGTGTCGAATCACTGCCTCAAATCCTGTTCAGCTTTACCAAGTACGATCAGTTTTCTACGAAGCATAACAGTACCGAAAGCTTGTCTCCCAGTGCATTCGGCCACAACATTCACTTTGTTTTCAAATCAGAAAACGTCTCGTGCCAGAGAAACGGATTTCAAATCCGGTTCAGGCAACTACCTTGCAATAAAAAAAGCAACTATTCCCAACTTCCCCAAACCTGACGATCGACATCCTCATCCCTCAAAAGAAAGTCCTGTAAATCACAAACTCATCTAAATTGTTTTAAGAAAACAGTAACTGCAACCGCATACATCATGAGGCCCCTTTTTTTTTCCAGTGAGGGAGAATCGTTCAAGTTTTTTTTTTACAACACTCCGCACCTCGAAGCGCCAATTTTTTTTTTTTTTTTACCGTCCTAAATGACGCTCAAGCATCCCGCGAATGACACCTTCTCGTCCAGGTCCATTCCGTGCTCCAACTTCCTCATACAACGAATTCACGAGCCCTTCACTCCGCTTTCCAAGTGCCACTGTACAGCCGAAAGCACTTTTACGCACATGCATGTTGCCTGATCCTAACCCAGATGCAATGAACCCAATCACGCGTTTCCAACTGTCACTATCCGATTGAAAGTTTTCAAGCGTTTCGATAGCGTATCCTGCCAGCTCGAAACACATGGTCGGTCTAAGAGACAGATTCACGAGCAAAGGATGTTCCAAGCAATCGGCAGCCGTTTTGAGCAACAACTCTGGCGCGTAAAATTTTTTCAAAATGGAAAGGATTGAATCCAGTTCAAATTCCAGTTCCAGATGCTCTTCACTTGACACCTGACACCCCCAATCATAATTAAGATTACGGCATTTCAAAGAAAGACACGAAAAAATGAACAAACACTTACATAAGACTTGCTGTCAAAACAAAGCAATGCAAGGAGAATCTCGGATAGTCTCGATTTCATATCATACGTTTGGACAATGTACTTTAAAATTAGAACTGTGTTTTTGGTGGCACGGATATCCGACTGCAAAAATTTTCTGTCAAGGTCAGAAACATTCCCACACTTCAGACAAAAAGTATAGCAACTCACAGCCTCGTCTCCAAGCGCACGCGCATATACAAAAACTTTTTCCAAAATTTGACTCAATTCTTTCCTCACAAACGCAGCATTGTTGCCGTCAAACACAAACAGCGCAAGTTCATCCATGGACGATATTAATGCCCTTTGAAACCGAGTGTCTGCATCTTCCTGAGGTTCACTAAATGGCCGAATGTATTCGCTTGGGTCTGGACGATGCTTGAGAAGCTGTTCTCCAGATTTACTTGTTGCTGAATTTGGGGCACGGAGCATAGATTGAGGAGCAGGAGCAGGTGGCAGTGGTGGTGGAGTCATTGCCGCCATTTCAGAATCATTGAGGTTAACAGGCGAAGTTAGCCGCCCATTGCGATGGAATCTTTTCAACGGAGTGGCTTGACTCGGTGATTCCACTGGAGATCGGCTGTTGCTGGAAAAATTGGTGGTACGTGTCATGTTCGGTGATAGCGCTTTTGATTGACGTGAATGAGGTCGACTCATGACAGGAATTCGGCCAATGTTGAGGGAGGGCGAGGGTAATTTAGACGCTAGTGATGCCACCCGAGGGACGGTATTGGTCATGAGAGGGATGCCACTTCTTGCAATCATTTTGGACGCGGAAGCTGAAATTCCAATTCGATCGCTTCGAGTGCCGAAACTACTGACAGATCGAGTTATTGTAGGTGTGAGTATCGGGCTTTTTACTGATCGGTTGGTTGAAGTCTTGGCATTTCGCTCATCTTGTACTCGTGCCTTTGGTGATACCTTCGCACTCGATGATTTGATGACTCCCGAGATAGCAGTACGCTGAGAATAGAGTTGTTGAGTGTTACAAATAGGGAAAATGAGTTTTGCTACCTCATTTTCCGATTCTCCTCCAAACAGCTCCCTTTTCTGATGAAACGTCAAATGCTCAGGGTCTCGGATGTGAGAGTTTCTTTGAGGATCCAAAGATTGCGATTCAAAATCATCCTCACGGCCATATATTGACATGGACGTTGCTGCACGAGAGCGCGGTGTTTTGGAGGCTACAGAGTTTGGAGAAGTTGTGCCAAATCTGAAGTGAGACAAATGAACTGAAGGGGATGTTTGTCCGACTGAATAAATCGCATCAGGTGTAGAAATGCCCGCGGCAACCTGCAGTGTCAAAATGATCATAGTGTGCAGAGATTAGTGAGGCACATTTCGACAACGCGAAACAAAACCTTCTTTGCAGCTTCCAATTCTTTCCCGGAATAACCAATGTCCGAGGTGTGAAATAACGCATTGACAGCCTTCTTTTCAGCTGGTTTCGCTGCAGCCCAGCATGTGAAAAATGCGTCCGCCGAAAATGAATAGAGTGCGGATAGGCACACTTTCACGCTCTTTTGAATTATGGCGTCTGCATCAGACACTTGCGAAACAATGCGCGTCATGTATAACTTCATACCTAGTACAATAATGAATGGGGTCAATCACAACCTCTTTGATGCATACCAAACCCTCAAAGAAAGTTGAACTCACTTGTTGGCTTGTTCAAAACAGCATGCCATTCATCATCACTCAACTCTGCCAACATTGCCAGACAACCACCTCTCACTTTCACAACCTTCACAAACTCAGGATGATTCAACGCATGCACACATGCAACAGCACATGAGTCAACCCCAAACTTTTCCACAAGACCCACAATAAGACCTTGCCCCAATTCCAACAATGGTGCCTTCGTTTTCGCGGGTTGATAGAACACAAGCGCTGCGATGCGAGGAATCACAGTTTCCACCATTTCAATTGCTCCGTATGAGCCATCAAACAAAGCAACTATTCCCTGCATTGACGCAGTTGCGCATTTGTGGTTATTATCATTCAGGCCTGAGAGGAGAATTGAACAGTATCTGGAGGCTTTCATTCTCATATCTGAGGCGAGCGACGCGGGTACAGCAGCAGCCGATGCAGATGACATGTGCAAAGATATCGATTCCAATGCTTTGTAACGGGTTGACCAGTCACTGCTCTTCAATTTAGTAGTGACGTCCGCAAGATCTATGTTTTCAGGTTTCCGTGAGAAGCTGGCACTTTTCGCGACGAGTGAGTTCGCTTTTTGAGGAATTTTTGATTCCTTTTGGCTTGTGGTCGATGAGGATGCTGATGGTGCGATTGCCGATGAAGTTGCTGTTGCTGCAGTGATGGCAGCTCGGATTGGCGCCGCAGAATGCTCCTGATATACAACGCGGGAGGCATGTTCTGCTGATGGCGCCACCATAGCAGCTGGAACACGCATAGCTTTGGGCATGGTATGCAAAATTGCTGCACTTTTTTCAGGAACGGCCAGGGCAGATTTACCCTCCCTCAAGATGCGTTGGGCACCTCCCAAATGATCTGAAAGGTGATTTATTTGTGGCTGTGAAGGCGCAGGTTCTCCTGTATTGTTCTTGTGTTAAGAATTTCGCAAAAGACGTTTGGGCTTGTCAGGAATACTCACGAAAAGGTTGGGTAACCAAAAGCCGCCTTGCTCCCACAAGTGCATTTGAAAAGGCGTCGCTTTCAGTTGGACGAATCGACTGCTGCTTCGGTACATCACGGATAGATGGCTGCTTCAATAACAAAAGCGGCTGCCGAGTGGCCAGCTTAGCTGAACCTGCATCATCGCCTTCGAGAGCGAAAGACGGCGTTTCGGAATCCAAAGTGTGGCTTTCTTCATCGTCTGCAAAATCGTCACCGCGAGCATAGCTGTCAGGTGTTGCAGAGGATGCACGCGACATGGACTGCGATCGAATCAAGTTTGAGGATGTTGAGCTTGATGCAGTAGGAACGCGAGGTCGTAATAGAGTTTTTCTGTTGATTGTTGAAGATATGGAACTGTTGGTGCTTCCTGTTTTCGACACTTTGAGGTATTTCGCAGTCACATCTGGGAGCGACGCAATGAATCTGGATGTGCCACGGTTGAGGAATATGATCTTCCTTTGCATGATGATTACAAACCTTTCCAATCGAGACGGGAAACGGTCTTTATAGCTGTCAAATGCCGTTCGAATTAGCCCACGTACTTCTGGTGCAGAATCCACAGTGCCGCTTTTGATTGTGTTTTCGACAGATTCTACGTATTTATCAAGCTTGGAAGTGGCAGTCGAAGATTCGAGTACTCGATTAAGGCATTCGGCTGCGCAAATTCGAAGGGACTTTGAAGGAGATGGCAAGACAACATGTTCGGCCAGCATTGGGAGAATTGAAGGAACGCCCGAGTTATCGATGATAGTCATAAGGGCGGAAGTTGCGCATGTCACAATGACCTGCAGAGAAAGATGTGTTGAGTGGGGAAGTGAGGGTGGAAGAAAACCAAAAGAAGGGCAATGAATTGGTCAAGGGCAATCGCGAGACAAAAACACGGTGACGAACGCACCTTATTAGACCTTGTAGACAATCGAATCAGTGCGGGAAGAAGGAAGTCAGCGAGACCGTCGAATCTGTCAAGGAGTGACACTGAAAGCACTTCGCAGAGCGTCAACGCCGTGCGAGCAAGTCTCGTTCTATCCGTGTTAAGCTGCATGAAAGAAGTGACCATACAAAGATGATGGTAAGAAATGGTTAAGCAAGGATGATGGTCCATGAAGGTGGAAAATCATCGCTCACCGCATCCAGCAGTGGCTGCTTCAGCCGCCGCACACATGCAACGAATCCAGAATGATGCGCACTTCCTCTTGACACTGCTGAAAGTCGCGCCAATGCATCGTCTCTGGCCGTCCAGGTCTCTTCGCTCTCCTTCACTGCAAACACGTTCGCAACTTTCTCCACCTCGGCTTCCACCCCGCCCATTTCGAGCTGCTCGATATGTGTTAGTTTTCGATAGCCTGTTTGCAAGGAATGCCTCCAACCTGAACAACTTGCGGTGCCGGTGCCATTCTTTCTCGTTGTTAGATTTTAATTCCCCCTTTCTTTCGGATCTTTCGGACTGAAATGTCTGCTTTCCCCCACTTGCCAGCATGTCCCTTTTACTCACCAAACGATCCCCGTAGTGCTGCAGTCAGGTATTGAAAATGAAGACAACGCATTTCCCATTGAGTAAATTCTTTATTTTCAGGCATCCACTGGCTTCGCGCATTTGCGATTCTCAACGACCTGCGCGGAAAATACACCATCAGTTGCCATTGTTAAGTGATGAAGAGCTGAGAAGATTCATACCTTCGTTTTGGGGCACACCATTTCTTCCCATGAGATTGGAATCATCGTGGCACCTAAGAATTCGGCAAGGACGATGAGAAACAGCTGAGGGTTCAAAAAAAAAACCACAAATACCAGCAGGACTCGTCGCGAGAATCACCCCCAACTCGTTTTTCGCGGTAGAAAGATAATATGAGCGTGAATCACCAAGCGATATAACTTCGGCACTGTCAGAGAAATTCTGCTGATGAGCACGCGCAATTCAACGGAAACGATATACGCACCGAACAATGTCACCGGGTCGGAAGCTATTGTAAATCTGAACTTTGTCCCTTTCCGTAGCACGAACATCTTGCACCCGGATGACGCCTTGAAAGTTGTCAGCGCAAGGAGTCTCTCCCACAACCATAATACTCAGTGTAGCCATGCGCGGATTCACACGCAGCACTTTTCCAGTGACGATTGAAGAAACTTCAGGGATAGACGCTGCCATATTCCGTTTGCTTTTGGGTACAACTTGAATGATAAGACGCTGAAGAAGGATTCAGACCGGCGAAACAGCCACGACAAAAGGCAGCAGTATAACGTACTTCTCCATCGGATTCGCTGGGGGTCGTTGTTACGGTGCCGACAACCGCTGCGTAAATATGATCTCCGATTTCGACAGTGCCGTGCGAAGCTGAAACCGAGCCAGCTGCTTAGCGTCGGCCATTCTGCTCAATGCTATCAAACATCATCGTACCAATAAACTCGCCGTTCAGCCCAAGTCGTTCTCCAGGTGTCACAATTGCCATGCCAAATATTTTACGAAAAAAACGTAAAAGCAAAGAAACGTCGGAAACATTCGTCAAATATGCCCAAGAGATCTGCTTCACGCGAACCAGCAGGCTCACCCACCCTCGACAGCAGTTCCGGTTCCGATCGCAATCAGCAGAAAGAAAACCAGTCCCCATCTCGCATCATATCTCAGCGGATTCTCGAGACCGTCTTCCTCTTCTTCGAAGGAACAAACCGCAACAGCCAGCAGCTTCTCCTGTCTCGCTCTGAGGAATCATTATCAGAGAGCGAAGAAGATTTGGATCATGTCGATGTCGACGGAGACGAAATCGGCCTTTCTTCTGCGGCTATATCCAATGTGGACAGGGAAATTCTCGTGGACGCGCTTGGTGGTTTAGGACTTGTGGACTTGGCCAAGATTTATCAAGTGCCTGCTGTGGTCACTCCCAAAAGAAAGATATGGATAATATTGCTGGGGAATCACAGTGCTGGCAAATCATCGTTCATAAATTGGTGAGACCTTGTCTCTCACTTTTCACGAAGTATTTCACCATTAACGCCTTTGCACTGGTTGCTCAGGTACATCGATTACCCTGTCCAGAAAACTTCTGTAGCCATCGAAACCACGTCATTTACTCTCATCACGTCTGGTAAAAGCCGTGAGACTTTTGGGGGTCCTGCAACAATACAGCTTTTCAGTGCGCTGAAAGGAATCAGTGAAATGAAGGGCGTCATGCCGTCATTGGCAACTGAGATTGTTCCATCGAAACATCGGAACTTTGATTTGATCACGTTCATTGACACGCCGGGACTTGTGGACGGCGGCGTTAAATACCCATTTGATCCAGAAAAGGTCTTGACGCGACTAGTTGATGAAGCGGATCTGGTGAGAAGATGTTTTCCTCTCAGTTTTCAATTGAGATGATGTGGTGAACACATTTCGCTTCTGCAAAAGGTGTTCACGTTTTTCGATCCGATTGGCCAAGCCCTTTGTTCCAGAACCATGAATGTTGTGGAGTCCATCTGTCAATCCCAAGGACACAAAATTCATTTTTACCTCTCGAAAGCAGATACTGTAAGTTCATATTCATCCTTTCAGCTTCATGACAAAACGCATCAGCCAGTTCATTGCCAAAAATAATACACTGCAGATTCCCGACGAAAGCG
>QEAP01000534.1:0-16138 GCA_006535975.1 Chytriomyces confervae | reverse complement strand
GATCCATTACCCCCAACCACGCAATGGACACTCGTGCGCATCCCGGAAGACCTCGTCATCAGGTTCCAACTCCCCCACATAAAAAAAAAAAAAAAAAAAAAGCACAAACAAATGAACTCACACATTTACTTATAAACACAGCAACGACTACTACATCCGCGTACGCGCCATCCTCGACCCTTCCTCATACCCAAACCAAGACGTTGGCTCTCTAACCCCGTTCTTTAAAGTCCTCGCACCGCCGACAGACAGACGTACACTCAACACGACGTGTATTGCACAGTTCCCAGGTACACCGCGTGTGACTGTGCCTACAAAGAGTGTTGGCACGACGGCGAGGAGTGGTGCGAATCGTACGAGAACTTCTGTAAAGTTGGAAGGAAATAGTAATCCGAATCCGTTTGGGAACCCGAGTTCGGCGAGGAGTTTAAGAGAGTGTTTGGGGTGGGTTGTGGTTGTTGGTGTGTTCGTTTCTGTTTGAGAAGGGATATCAACTGAACTGAACAACTCATATAAAACAAAGATAGACTCAATGAAAAAAGTACAGCAAAACTGTGATGTGTATTAATAAGATATTCAGATACAGAAGGGTCCCCCAAGAAAAATAAAAGTTCAAAGTGCACGGATCGCATCCTCATACAAGTTTGGCACATGATCCGCAACCATGCCAGCCCCAAAGATCATATCACCAAACACATCATCCGGTCTCAAAATCTCCTTCACATCCCATGCACCCCCAGCAGCCGCAGCATCCTTCCGCACCCAAAAGTTCCTCCCCACAGGAAACAGTTTCTGGTTCTTGAAACATTTCGAGTACAATTCAGCATGCAACCCTCGAACCGATTCCACTTCCGACACGGAAGGTGCACCGCTCGCTTTTGCTTGAATGTACCGCGACACGAGTCTGTTGGCCAACCCAGGTTCCTGATGCATGTGTGAAACAACAGCAGTCACGTCCCGCACACTTCCTAAACTGAAATCGGGGATGAAATCATCGCCGACAACAACGCTTGTGACAATGCTGTTGAAGGCTGGGGTGTACTGTGTACGGCGAGATCCTGCATCGACGCGGGATACAATGGCTGGACTTGCGTATGCAAAACAGTGAATTCGTGTGGTAGGAGGGAACCCAGAGCTTGGTTTGACGAGACCTGTGGCAGCGTCTCCCCATTGAAGCGTGATCAAGGAGGCGAGACCCGCTCCGAGACTGTGACCCGTAACAACGAGCGCGTATCCTGGGTTTGACTGCAGGCCTGCAGAAACAGCTTCGTAAATGTAAGGAGGTGTCGGGGTTGCACGGAAAAGGTTGGGCAAGTCGTTCGAGTTTCGTCGGCTTGGGAGTTCAGATTCGTGGACAGACGCAAGCCATTCCTCAGCAGGCAAGGCTACACGTCGCGCAGCTTTATACATTCCACTGTGAACGAGATATTCGGTTCCATCAAATGTTGCCCGTTGAGATTCGCAGGTAAGGTCGATAAACAAGTCATGAAGCGAAAGTGTTCCTCGCAAGCAGAGAACGACACTTTTGTTTGGATGGTCGAGAATGAGGAAAAATGTGGGATTGTAATGCGTGTTGTTTTCGGGAAGGATTCGTGGCACGGAGCTGACTTCAGACAAGATTGGGTTTTCCGCCGCCTTTTGATTATGAAAGGTTGTGTGATAAATTTCTGGGAGTGGTCTACTTGTGTAGGTGGAATAGAAGGCATGGGTCGGGTGGGTGGATTCAGGGGAGCGGCTTTTGCGGGCAATTTCACGGCGTTCGTTGAATGACAGGGAGTTGGGGGCAAGGAATTCAACAGCAATCTTTCCATATGCTCCCGTGCAGAAGCGAATGTACCGCCTGATATTTTGGAATAACCGGGACGGGTCTAGTGGATCAACACTTTGCGGGAGATTGGATTCTGAACATGTAAAGCGTCAGTCACAATTCATTGTTTTTTTGACGGTAAACTGCGCTGCGTACCAGTTCCAATGTGAGCAAATACAACGTCCATCGATGCTGCAGATACGTCCGTATCCACGACTACATCATTCTCAGTAATGTCATCAATCACGGGTCCAGATGAAAGCCCAGCAAGCTCCGTGTCACTATGGTGATGGCGAACAGCATCAGAAAAGGCGCCCTTGAGAGATTCGCTGCAAGCAAGCCGCGCGCGTTCTTCGTAAATAGTTTGCGTCATCCGCTGCAAGCAAATCCAGGCGGTCACGGACTTTGCAATTTCGATAAAGCCAATGTCTTTAAGGCTCTTTTTTGTCACGGATCCGTTTGTTGTAGCTAGGGATACTGCGGTTTCTGTCGATGTGGCACCTTCAATTCCGACCAATCCTGAAACTTCAAAGTCCTCATTCTCCTGCGCCAACAGATCACGTTCAAGTTCCCGCTGCACAAGAGCAGAAAACTCTTCAATAGCCAATGCAAGTTCCGTATTTCCAAAGACATTTCCAATCGAATCAACGCCACTACCAGCAGCTTTAAGAGACAAGTTTGTAAAGTATTCGCCAACGCGGATGCCAGCGTTGCTGATCTTGTCTGCAAGATATAATGATCCGCTGATGACGGGGGTAATTCCGGTGGCATCCAAGCCCGTATTTTCGCCAACAGAATCGACAATGGATCGCGCAACGTTGATGCTAGTGCTTGTTGTGAATTTAGCCGCTGAGAAGCCGAGTTCCGTCACTATTTTCGCCGAGTTGATGAGGAAAGACTGGGGGTGGGGGAATGGGGTGTCAATTGAAACTGAAGATGGTGTTGCTATTCGAACTGGGTTTTACCAGTCCGTCTGTGACTGTTGAGACGGACTCGCGGGACAGCGCCATGGATGAAGACGGCCTCTCTGGCTGGACAGTTTCGGGACTGGCCGCGACAAGGACGGCCTGGGTCTCCTGGTGCTCGGGCAGGGCAGGCGGAATGGTTGCTGGCATAATTTCTTTCAAGATTTCAGGAACTGAGTCAAAGCCCTTTTGTGTGCCAAAATGCGGAGAAACTATGGCGGCACATGGGGTGACTCATTGAAGCGCTACCCACGAAATGCCGCGACTCCACGAAAGGAGAAGCGTGTGCTTGTTTGTTTGTACAGTTTGTGATTCGTGGCAGGCTGAGAAGCTGCTGTGGCTGCCAGTCCCAACTGGACGTCACTCTGACTGCCTGCCAGCGACGCTACCAGCACCAACTACCGTGTAACTTAATGAGTGGTAGCATCGGCCGCTCCAGTTCCCAGCATGAGTTGGAGAGACGCAGTTCGCAGTGCGAGTCGCCCCTTGCCTCAATTCTGGCGGGACCGGCCCGCCCGCACTGCCGCAGATAAAAACAAAGCACGCGCCTTCACTGAATAAGCTTCCCCAAAAACGAGAAAGACTCGCATCCAGCACCACGTAAGTCGTGTCTCACTCTGACCAACAATGAATTCGCATCGACGATTGACAACTTACAAATTGGAATAACAAATTGACGCTGAAATTGGCGAACACCTTCCCTCCCCCACTCTACACAGACACAACACGTAACGTACAATGGGCAAGGGCAGCAGAGCGCACTTCCGCAGCAACCTCATCAGCCAGACACCTCTCTCGTCTGCTGATCTCCTTTCGCAAACTCCCCTCCTCGATGCCCCAACCGGCATGTTTAAGCAGGAGAAGCTGGACGACAAGAGAAAGACAGAGGAGCTGGGCGGCTTTGTGAACCACGGCGCCGAGGGCATCGACCACTGTATCGAAAAGACGCCCCTGCATGTGCTCATCACCACGTACCTGTCGTACTTTATCCTCATCATCACGGGCCATCTGCGGGACTTTATTGGGTTCAGACTCAACCCGCAGGCGTTTGCCCATCTGCGGAATAAGAACGTATGTGTTTTGTTGCCTCCCTCCCGTCTCTTTGGCTTTGTCCTTCCCTTGACTTGTCACTGGTCCATCCAAAACAAACTCACATCAAAAAAAAAAACCAGGGTTATGCGCCCATCAACAGCGGCTTTGACACCTTCTACCACCGCCGTCTCTACACACGCATCCGCGATGTCTTCAACCGACCCATCACCAACGTCCCAGGCCGCACCGTGACTCTCCTCAACAGAGTCTCCAACGACTACAACAAAACATTTCAGCTCACTGGCGAGACTCGCGAGGTTCTCAACCTGTCCTCGTACAACTACCTCGGCTTTGCGCAGAACGAGGGTCCATGCGCTGACGCTGTCGAGCTGGCTATCAAGAGGTGAGTCATTCTTGCTTATCGTCTGTCTTTATTAAAATTTCATAAAAAGATACGGTGTGTCTACGGGTGCTGCGCGCATGGACGGCGGTTCCTCGGACCTGCACTACGAGGCAGAGAACCTGGTTGCTCGCTTCATGGGCAAGGAGGCTGCCATCATCATCTCTATGGGTTTTGCGACCAACTCCACCACCATCCCTGCTCTCGTTAGCAAGGGATGTCTGATTATCTCAGATGAACTGAACCACAGCTCGCTTGTGTTTGGTGCCCGTGTGAGTGGAGCCTCCATCAAGGTCTTCAAGCACAATGACACGGCCGACTTGGAAAGTGTGCTTCGTGCTGCCATCAGCCAAGGACAGCCAAGAACACATAGACCATGGAAAAAGATTCTTGTTGTTGTGGAGGGACTGTACAGTATGGAAGGAAACATTTGCAACTTGCCAGGAATTGTCGCGCTCAGAAACAAGTACAAATTTTACCTATACCTGGACGAAGCGCACAGTGTTGGAGCCATGGGTCCAAACGGTCGTGGAATCTGTGACTACTACGGCATTGACCCTTCCAACGTGGACATTTTAATGGGAACCTTCACAAAGTCGTTTGGAGCTGCCGGAGGATACCTTTCAGCAAGCAAAGAAATCATTGACCACATTCGTTTCACCTCACACTCGAGCGTTTACGCTGAATCGATCACCGCACCCATCCTGCAACAAATCATCACGAGTATGCGTATTATTATGGGCGAAGAACATGGTGCAGACGGTCGCAGACGTATTCAACAACTTGCCCGCAACTCGAAATACTTTTGCTCAGAACTGAAGCGTATGGGCTTTATTGTGTACGGTGTGGACTCACCCGTGGTTCCTCTTTTGTTGTGCCACCCTGCCAAGATTCCAGCGTTTAGTCGTGAAATGCTGAAACGTGGAATTGCCGTTGTGGTTGTTGGGTACCCAGCAACACCCATCATCACGTCTCGTGTCCGGTTTTGTATCAGTGCTGCGCACACGATGGATGATATCAAGTGGGCGCTTGAGCAGATTAGCGAAGTGGGCGATATTCTTCGCTTGAAGGTGAGCGAGCAGCAATACCACGAGAAGGGAAGCGAGAAGAAGAAGATTCTTTGATTCGGACGAAACTAGAAACCCTTTTTTTTCTTTATTTGTTTTCTTCATTGCTTTTGTCGTTGACTTGTATTGCGGCGGTGTCTGGGGAGGCGTTTTTCAGTGCAACATAAACAAAGAGTTTATCTGTCTCGTTGTTCAATTTGAAGGCATGCCCTCTTGTGGGATGCCCATAAAAAAGTAGTAAACCCGACAAGTCCGGCCTGGCCATCCACGGCAACTCTAACCTTCTCGTCAGCCATCCGTAAATGCGTCTGGCAGCGGTTTGAGGAGCAAGCGAGGAAATTCGCAGCTGAAGCCTCAGATTCCAGAACCAAGCTCACAATCAGACTGGAAACACTGGACTCCAGCAGTGCTTGAATAAAGTATTGGATTACGCCTTTTTATTATTGTTGAAACTGGGGGGACTTCGATGGCCGGTTTGTTTATTCCAGCTCTCTGTGGCCGTTGAGGACTGGCTGAACGGGTCCGGGCCGTCCAATGCTCTTGACAGCTGAGCAGGACTTGAATCCTTCCAGATCAGACAACTGCGCACACACGTCTCCGTCTGCCCAACAACAACAAATAGTTTAAATCTCGAGTTGCGATGGTGAACATTGCGATCAAAAAAACTCAACGAGGACGCGAGTCCAGCTGGAACGAGACCATGTTTGCAAACTGGTTGTCGATGGAAGTGCGGATCGTGTACTGCAGACCTTTTGCTTGGAAGTGGGTGCGGATGGCGCCGAGGGCATCGATGCCAGGTTCAAAGTAGACCATGTATGCGTTGCTGAGAGCGAGTGACGAAGCTGCCATGGCTAAGAGGGCGAGAAGCGGGCGGATCATGGAGTGTTGAGAATGAGGTTTAAGCGCAATCGACGACTTGCTGTGCGAGCGTATTTAAGCAAGCGACGAGTGGTGTGTTCAACTCAACTTTGGTGTAAATATTTTATTTTAAAGTGGCAAACAAAAGGGCTGATCAACCACTCTGATTGGTCAGCAGATTTATTCAACAGCAACCATGACTCAACTGTCGCACTTTGTCGAGAGCGTTTCTGTCGACGGAGCCGACTTTGACACGCTCCAAATCTCAACTTCTGGAAGCGGATCAACGAGAACAGAGGTGCTTCGCGGGGATGGCACCCACGCCACCTTCTCCGTCAAGGCCGGCAAGGCTACTGCTGTCTCATCCAATGCACCCAAGGTTACCTTCAACCAGGACCAGCACAGAACTCTGCGCTTGCACATTCAGTATCCCGACGACAGCAAACGCCAGCAAGATGCCTCCCAATTCAATTTCCTGCCAACCATATTCTCCTTCCTCTTTAGCGATTCACCAGGCGGAAAGCTCGTGCAAGAAACAGATGTGTCCATCACTCTGCCTTATGAACTTGAAAACTTTGGAGTCCAAGGAAACGTTGGGTCGTGCAAATGGGATGCCGGAAATGTGGAAAACTCGTTCAAAGTGGATCTGAGCGTGGGAAGCATCAAAACAGTTTCTCCTCTCACCTGCGTCAACGCGTCATTGAGCGTCAACGTGGGATCCATTCAAGTTGCTGAACTGACTGCGTCAAACACGGTGGAACTGAAGGCGGATGTGGGCGAGATTCAAGGATTATTCAAAGGATACAAATCGATGGATGCTGAGACTGGCGTTGGGTCTTTGGACTTGACGCTGCACCCGAGCTCGCCCTTCTCAGACACGACTTTGAGATGCGGAACTGGATCCATAGCGGCAAAAGTGTTTGGATTCCATGGCAAGTTTCACGCCGAAACTGGTCTGGGAGGATTGCGCGTCTCGGGCCATGCTGGGGATGGGCCTTTCAAATCTTTGGGAGCAGGCAACTTCAGCGGTTGGGTGGCAAGAAAGAATGTTGCTGGAGGAAGCTTTGGGATTCGCGCTGGATTGGGATCCGCGAAGCTTGACTTCCACCCTTAGAAGTTAGACAACATCTATTTTGCTGTGTTGCGTCCGAAACCTCATAAACAGTGAGAAAAAGTAATATTTTGGTGTGGGGTGGATTGGCAATGGGCTGAAGCGGTGCCTGCAATTCTGGATCGGGTTCCATTCGCGCGTTGAGCGGGACCACGTCCAGTTGCACTGCGGCGGACCCGTCCATCTTGTACCAGTGCACGTGCGGGGACGTGGAACTCTGCGCGCACGACCTCGTCAAACAGTCCGCTTCAAAGCAGACCATGCGTGCATTGCTGAGAGCGAGAGACGGCGAAATGCGGGTGAATCATCCAGTTGAAAATGCAGCTGTGCTCATGAGTGGGTAAGTTCAACAACTGTGTTCAAAACTTCATATATAAGATCAGATGATGAAGGAAAAGACTGCTTATGAACCAAGTCCGCAGATTCATTCACACAGCACCCATGACCCAACTCCCACGCTTTGCCAAAAGCCTTTCCGTCGACGGAGCCACCTTTGACACGCTCCAAATCTCAACGTCAGGAAACGGATCCACGAAAACAGAGATCCTTCGCGGGGATGGCACCCACGCCAACTTCTCCATCAAGGCCGGCAAGGAAACTACTGCTTCAACCCATGCACCCAAGGTTACCTTCGACCAGGACCAACACAAAACTGTGCACTTGCACATTCATTATCCCGACGAAAACGCAGACGCTTTTTCATTCGATTTCCTGAAAACCGCATTCTCCTCATACATGTCAAAGGATTCTCCGCCGAAGGAGGAGGTGCAAGACGCAACCGTGTCCATCACCCTACCTTATGAACTTGAAAACGTTGGAGTTGAGGGAAACGTTGGTTCATGCAAATGGGATGCTGGGAATGTCAAAAACTCTTTCAAAGTGGCTCTGACCATGGGAAACATTGAAGCAGTTTCCCCGCTCACGTGCGCGAACGCATCGATGAACGTCAACACTGGAACCATTCATGTTGCTGAACTGACTGCCTCCAACACTGTGCAAATGAAGGCGATGGCAGGCGAAATTAAAGGCTTATTCAGAGGTTATACATCAATGAATGCTGAGACTGTCGTTGGGTCTTTGGATTTGACGCTGCATCCGAAGTCTCCGGTCTCAGACACGTCTTTGAGATGCGAAACTGGGTCCATAAAGGCAAAAGTGTTTGGATTCCAAGGCAAATTTAACGTCGAAACGGATTGGGGAGGATTGCGCGTCTCAGGCCATGCTGGCAATGGTCCGTTCAAATCCCCGTTCAAATCTCTGGGAGTTGGCAAGTTCAGCGGTTGGGTTGCCAAGAAGAACGCCGGAGGAAGCTTTGAGACTCACGCTGGATTGGGAGCCACGAGCCTTGAATTCCATTAGATGTTGGACAACCTGCTTTTTCTTAACTCGCAATCCTGAAAGCCACGCTCGTTGCGTTCTTAGTTCATTGACACATATGAGCGCGAGTTCCAGTGAAAAAAAATAAAGATTTGAAAGCGTCAAGTTATGGATTGCCCGTCCCACGTCGACCCTTCAATCTGGGCCCAGCTTCCAGTCGAGATTCAACTGGAACTTGCATCGGAGCAAGTCAACGCACCTGTCCGCCCTGCAGCGAAGCCGAGTCTTGGCTTTGGGGTGCGGGCGTTGCTGTTGGCGCAACCGCCCCAGCGAGTCACGGAGTGAGGTGGCCCAACAAAGAAGCTAACGGATGCATCTAAACTGTCATGTTATATTTAGCAGTGACTGCGACTGGCGCTTTTCTTCACCCGCAATGTCCGATCTTTGCAAGATACCCATCAACGAGTGTGACCCACTCACCCTCTGGACTGACCCGGACTTCAAACCGGACGTTTCATCCATCGATGGAATCAAGAATGCATCCGCTTCCCAATCGAAACAATCCTTCCCATCTTGCAATTGCCCCACAAAGCCGCGTTCTCGTCTCAAAATAGTCTCCAAGGAAAACAAAAACCACGGCCGCCATTTTTTCACATGCGCAGCAGGAATGCCGCCAAAAGGATGCAGCTTTTTTATGTGGGCCCCGGACGATGGAGCATACGCTCTTCAACACTCGGCCAAAGACTTTGCGATCGAATGGAAGCGGCTGACCCCTGAAGACGGATATAGTCTCACGCACGCCTCTACCTGTGGAGGATCAGCAGTTTACTCTGCAATGCATGTCAACCAGGGCAGTGTTGGAGACTGTTGGTTGATTTCAGCCATGGCTGTGTTGGCGGAGCAACCGGACCTTGTCGAACGCGTTTTGGACCCACGGCAAACTGAATCTGAACGTTGCGGATTTTATAATGTGCGCCTGTTTATCGACGGCAAATGGCGCGTGTATCGCGTTGATAATTATTTTGCGCTTCAAGACCCCGCCAGCGTGAAAAAGCAGAAACAAATCGTGAATGCATTCAACGCGCCCATTTTTCAAACAAGAGCCATGTCTCATGGGCCGCAACTGCATTTTGCCAAATCCACTTATAAACAGCTGTGGGTCCCTGTCCTTGAAAAAGCGTACGCAAAAGCGCATTCATCTTACAAGAGCATCAGCGGGGGGCAAATCGCGGAAGCATTGTTTGATTTGACTGGTTTTCCCACAGAAAGCATTCATTTTGGCGCGAGTGGCTTTGATAGCAATGAATTCTGGACACGGCTCATGTCATTTGACTCATTGGGTTTCTTGATGGGTGCAGCTTGCCCTATTTCTGGAAACGGGCTTGTAGGCGGGCACGCGTATTCGATTTTACGCGTCGTTGAAGAAAACTGTTTTGAAGGAGAGGGTCTCACGATTGGCCGTGAAAAGACATTGTTCGACTATTCATTTGAAACCAATTCAAAAAGAAAGTTCAATGAGTTGGATGATTTCGGTGTCACGGAGCATGGAACCTTGCGCCTTGTGAAGCTTCGAAATCCGTGGGGAAAAGTGGAGTGGAAGGGGAAATTCGGTGTTGACAGTGTCGAGTGGTCGCCGAGTCTGAGGAAGCGGCTGCAAGAGACTTGTTCTCCTGGTGCGGATGAGGGAGGAACTTTTTGGATGTCGTATCATGACTTTCTGCAGGTTCTTTACTTTTTGCGTTTTCAGGTATCGTTTTTTTTTTTTTGAAAGAAGCTAATACTGTTTATCATCAAGAGGTTCATGCAAGTCGATGTATGCTTCACGCACAAAAACCATCACATCCTCAACATTGAATGCGTCATGCCCGAATTGGAATCAGTAACTTGCCAATGCATCGAATTACTCGTCCCCGATCCAACGTGGGTGTCAATCAGTCTCTGCCAACGCACAAAACGCGGCAAAGCAAGCGAAAATTTCTATTACACCGATTTAAGTCTCTTGATTTTAGCGCTTCACGAAAACGCACCGCCCACAATTCAAGACGTGCGCCTGTTTGGACAAGGCCGGGATTCGCATTTTGATTTGTTTTTGGGTGAACAAAGAGACGACGGGGGGACGAGTCGATACTTGGTGGTTGCGTTTTCGGTGGAACGCGAAACTGCGTTGCAAGAAGCGCGGCTTCAGAATGGACGCAGTGGTGGTGGATTGAATCGTGTTGGGAGTGGAGGGAGAGGTCCGGATGGGCTTTTGAAACGGATTGAGTTTACTGTGCGGCTTTTGAGTGCAAATGCTGTGGGCTCCTGTGAACGCGACTTTCCCAAGGAGCAGCTTGGGTTTGTGTGGGATGCTGTTGAGCGATGCATTTGTGACATGACCCTTGTGGGCAGAAAGGGTGCATGTGGGACAGCAAGGATGGTAAGCCTCCATGTTACAACATGCTTGTGAGCATCGTTTAACTAAGGTAGTATTGTTTGCACAGACTCTGGAAGAGCCTTTATGGAACCCCTTTCAGCTTCAAGAATCATCATCAAACATCCCAAAACTGCCATCTCCATCATCAACAGAATGGAAAGCAGAGAACCACGTGTTGCGCATAACCCAATCATTTGGAATCGCAGTTGCCCACGTGACAAACACAAGTCCAAACATTTGGATTCGAATGCGTCTCAAAATGCAGGCAGCCACCAAAACATACAGCACAACAATGCCTTTGATTTGGAGAGTGATTCCACCGCTGTCTCGCAGGATTGTTGGTGTGGCAGTCTGTCCAAGTAGTGAAGCAATTTGCGGGCATGATGTTGCTGGTGCCTCTGAGATTGAGTGGGATTCTATCGCGTTGGATCAAAGTATTACAAAAGATGTGAGTTGCGTGTGCGCATATTTGGGGGTTGCTGAGGGTCCGGTTGGTGGGGTTTGTGCTTGTATGTCTGGCGGCTTGTTTTGGAGTTTTTCATTGAAAGATTGACGAATGGCTTTACCGAAATAAATGTAAATCGTTTGAACGTCAATCCAGTACTAAATAAGTCAGGGACATCATAACTCAGTACTCTCAATGTGAGTTTACTTTCAACGACTCTATTGGCAAGACATGTGAATAAAAACAACGAACACGATGATGCTGCCCCAGACTCAAGCCTTCGGCATGCTCGCAATGGCCCTTTCGACCTCTTTCGGACAATCAAAGATGGAGTAAAACTTCATCAAATTGTGGTTGAAAGCAAAGATTCCAGCGCGCAACAAAAAGTGACTGAAACTGGGCCCAAGAACAGATGACGAATAATACTGTTTCGCCATTTCGCGACTGCGATTCGCGTTTGCCGTGGCCTGAGGGACCCGGAGTTTGGAGTAGATACTCAGGACCGAATGCAAATCTTTTTGGCCGGGAAGGCGTTTGAAGAGTTCAAACAGCGCTCCAACGTCTTCCATGCCTGTACCGAGACCGAGGCCTGTGTGATACCCATAATTAGTTTATGCTTAAACGAGGGGATTTGCAATCAAGAATACCTGCGTTGGGAACCATTCCATGCGCCGCATCTCCCACCAAAACGGTTCGGCCTTTGTGGTACACATCCAAGTCTGGTAGATCGTAAATACTCGCAGGCGAGATTCTGTAAGCTTGCCGAATCATTTGCTCAACGTGGTTTGGAACGCCCCATCCACGAATCAACTCTGCGAGACGCGCCGAGTGCTTTGGCAAGTCCGAGTACGGCCGCCAACCCTCCGTTTCTTCCGGGTCTGGTTCATGAAACGTCATGATGTTAATTGCTCCGATTTGCTCTGAGACTCTGAACGTGCACACGAGTTCCTTCTTGACGCGGTCAATGTAGAAGCCACAGGTTTCGTTCATTTTAATGTTGTTGGCAACGAGGTCGACAACGCCAATGTACCCAAGGACACCTGTGAACTGGCTTTTGGAGGATTCACCGAATATGGCGCGACGTGTTGCTGAGTGGATGCCGTCTGCGCCGACAAGCAAGTCGCCCTTGGCTGTTGATCCGTCTGCGAAATGGGCCGTGACTGAGTAGGCCTGTTCTTCGACGCGGACGAGCTTCTTTCCCATGAACATTCTGATGCCTGCTTGTTGGCATGCTTTCAGAAGGATGTTGTGCAGCTGTTGTTGTTATTGGGAGCCAATTAGTTAGGGTTACTTTTTGTAACATTTCGGCAACGGGCAATTTCACCTTTGACCGAAGGATCTGAAGCGGGGCCTGCAACTCTGGATCGGGTTCCATTCGCGCGTTGAGCGGGACCACGTCCAGTTGCACTGCGGCGGACCCGTCCATCTTGTACCAGTGGACGTGCGGGGACGTGGAGCTCTGCGCCACGACCTCGTCAAACAGTCCGAGGCTCTTCAATACGCGGGTTGCACTGGGCGCCAGCAGCACAGAACCTGTGTTTTCCAAGTGTGTCAATTGATCGTAAACAACGCGGGTGGGGCGACAACTCACCTCCCGTGTCGCCGAAGTCAACGTCAATCGGGGTTCCATTTGAGTTGAGTGCGGCCGCGACGAGATCGACCTGATCGTAGAGCGTGCATGTGATGCCGGCTTTGTGCAGGGCAAAGGCCGTTGCTGCGCCGACAAGACCCGTGCCAATGACAACCACGTTCATTTTGTTTGGATTTCAGTTTTGGGGGAGGCTTTTCTGTCCCACGCAAATGGTATTTTTAAATTGAGCCATGCGGTTCATTGGGCGGTGTGTTGCGCGTGCGGGGCTCCAGCGCTCGCTGCCTCAGATCCCACGGCCCGGCCCGCTTGGAGCCAGCGTCTCTGGGGCCGCCGACACCGCCGACACCGACGCGCGTTGACTGTGGGAATGACCAGCTTGTTCCAACCAGTCCCCGCAGCAATTGAACCAGCACTGCTGAAACCTCAGCACACTGCCAGTCCACGCCTGAATGCTGCGCCAAATGTCAAATGTCGACAACGGATAATCGGAACAACCTTTTGCTCATCAAATGCGTAAATCGTAAATCCGTAAATTCTGTTCCAACAAATAATGAACACGTACTTCTGCCACCAGTGCCAGGTACGCCCCCACCCACCCAACACACACTCCAAACCACGAAACTTACACAATGAAACAATCTAGTCGCAATTCCAGCTTCCTCCGACGGCAACTCCGTCTGCTCCGTTCTGCTCCGAATGCGGCAGCGACTTTGTAGAGGCTGTTGACGAGGACGACCACTTTGACTCCGAGTCCGAATACGCAGCCTTCGACACAGACGGCACACCCACGCGTGTACCCCATGCGCCCATCGCAGGCGGCCTGTCGGAGCTGTTCAACATGATGATCATCTCGCAACTCGCACGTGGACCCAGGACTGCCGGCGTTGTTGGAGGAACGACGGGCATCGGATCGGACCCGCATGTGCGTGCGGGGACGTTTGCGGGGGGTGTATCGATCTCGTCGCAGAGTGGCGGGAGGCCTGTGTTTTATGGTGATCTTGCTGGGTTGGGTGGCGGGGATCGTACGGTGCCGCCTATGGGCGTCACTTCGACGCTGAGGGACCGTGTGCAGGAGAGAGATGAACGGGGTGGTCAAGCTGCAATGCCGGGAATGCCTACACGGCCAGGCACTGCCTCAGATGCAAATGCTGATCGAAATCAAAGCGCCGATCCAGACATGTCTTTAGATGAGAGGAGACGAGAGGAAGTTACGCGAATGATACAGTTGAGTTGTTTACACTGGTTGCGTTGGTTGAATATGTTCTCTCATACTGGGTGTGTTCAATGTTCAGTCTTTTATTCAATGGAATGGGTTCTGTAAGAAGTGGCTCTGGCTCTGGCACTAATTCTTTGTTTCAGCTGTTTGGGGGAATCGGAGATCCGAGAGGTGCCATTAAGTGCTTCGTCACAAGCCGCGCACGCAGTTAATATTTATTCCAATCGCAGATTACGCATTCGGACAAAGCGGCTACGATGACGTGATTACTCAGTTGATGGGGCAGTTGGGACAGTTGAGTCTCTCTCTCTCTCTCTCTCTCTCTCGCCGCGCTTATCTCACTCGACCCCCGCATCTGAACCTGCGTTATATTCTTTCCGTGCAGAGGAAATACACCCCACTTGACAGAAGACCAGATCGCCCGACTGCCACGCGTATTTGTACGAGCAAAAGACCTTGGCGAACACCCAGAATGTCCAGTGTGTCAAGAAGATTTTTCGAACGAGGGGAGCGGGGAGCAAGTTGTGAAGCTCGAATGCATGCACCATTTTCATCCATCGTGCATTGAGAACTGGTTGAAGTTGAACGCGTCTTGCCCAGTGTGTCGAAAGCCTGTGACTGACCCTGCAAGAGGACCTGCGAGCATTTGACATCCATCCATCCACCCCACTAGCAATGTGAATAAAAGAAAAACTAAAAAGTAAGCGAGAAAAGAAAGTTGACAAACACTTAATTTGATAAAATCCAAAACAAAAAATGCTGTTGGACCCAAAACGCGAAATCGATGTCAACACACTCATTCGCGAATACCTGCGCTACGCAGACTACCGATCATCCGTGGCCGCATTCGACAGCGAATGTATTCTGAAGGCGCGCATCCCGCAAGGAGACAGAGACAGCACCGGCGCTGAGGATGATGCCGAGAGCCAAGCGCGACTAGAGGAAGTGCAGGTTAGCCCTTCTTGAGGCTATTCATCTGTTCGAGTTTTAAATATCATTGTTTATACAGAATCGGTTTGTGATTGCGTTTCGAGACGGAGATCGCAACGAGTTTTTCCATCTGTGGGATGAACACTTTCCACCTGATGTCGTCAAGAGCGACCCGCTGTATCAGAAGCTTGAGTTCCAAGTCAGCATCTACTTTGCCGTGTTTCCCATTCATCCGTACGTTTCCAAGTCCTCAGGCCAGGTGAGGACCAGAGATATATTATATCCAGATAAAACCCAACACCGCTTTTTCTTCGAATTCCACAGGTTTTATCAGTTCAGCAAAGCATGGAAGCATTCAAAATATTTCTCGAAACGCGTGGCGCGGATTTATGCAAAACAACACAGTTCCTGTCCTTCTACGCACTTCCTTACGTCCCCGACGCGCGACAACACCCAACATTTAACGAAATCTTTACCGAGAGACACGTTTCTGAGCTTGAAAGTAGATTGATTGCATTTTTGGGGAGCGCGTTGAGGTCGGCGCATGTGCCAAGGATTTTGAGGATTCTTGCGGGGGTGGATATGCGGCCGGTTGAGGTGGCGGCAGGTACTTTCTCTGTTCTTTTTTTTCGCGGGCAAACAGTGCTTTTATGCTTACAACTCTTGCGCCACAACAGACAACACACTGGAACTGAAACTCCTCAAACGGCAAGTACGCGACCATGACGACCAATCAAGGCAGCTTGAAAATAAACACCGCGGTCTTCAACGAGACTACCACAACCTGCTTACGATCGCTTCAGAGCTGGTACAGACGCTCGCGGCCTGTATCAACGGCGAAAAGATTACGGCAGCGTACCTCGCATCCATTGTACAGCGCGTTGGTGACTTTAAGAGAAACTCGTTGCAGCAGATGCAGCCACGCGTCGCGGAGCAGCAGAATGATGTGGCGGAGATGGAGCATAATCAAGACTCTGCGCCAGCGC
>QEAP01000533.1:0-16176 GCA_006535975.1 Chytriomyces confervae | reverse complement strand
TTTTTTTTTTTTTTTTTTCCTAATAAGTTGTCTGTGTGCACAGTCAGTCCCATGCACACAGTCGCGAGCTATTATCATTATTTGCCGGCGAATTAATGAAGGACCAAACTTCTGACCACTTTCTTCTCGCTTTTTGTTTTTCTGGGTTATTCAAACGGGTTGACACAGCAACAATTACCAAATTTCACAACCCTGTTACCGACATAGATGAAATGAACGAAAAAAACACTGCACTTAAGAGTGCAAGCACTTTTCCTCTCGGGACCACTGTTTCAAATCTCTGCTTATCAACGAGCAATCATGTTTGGATACTAAAAAATCTGTTGCGACTGACTCACGCGTAAACGCCCCATTTATGTATGCACCAAGTACTCAAAGACGAAATAGCGATAAAAAGGAATTTATTTATTTTTGTTTATTACTTCTTTCTTTCTTCCGCGTTTTTTTCTTCCTATTTTTTTATTTTTTTATTTTTATTTTGTTGTGCATGTCGTGTGCAGGATTCCGCTTCGCACGCATCATCACAAACGCAACAGTCCACCACTTTGACAGGAAGCCAGAGATCCACCTCTACCGCAACCCAGCCAACGTAGTTGCCATAGATATGAAGGGACATCCAACGTACGGTCGTGTCTTTTTCGAAGTCCCAAATCACCCACCACTTCAAGTCGCTCAGCGCATTCTGAAGGAAGTTGGACTCCCGGATAAGCTGCCGCTAGTTGGGGACAAGTTGTCGGTGTAGGCCACCCTTGGGATTATACAACTGGACCTCGGAAATTTGACAGAACCTCATGTGACCTTAGACCAAACACAAACACACACTCAATCGGCCTCTTCTGCAATAAACACACATAATACCACGCTTTAGAGATGGTTCTTCACAAGATGTGTATGACACAGTTTTCGTTGATACACGGCTTTTTATTGTTTCTGCCATCATTCACCGCCATCGACATCGGCCTTTTCACGCTTTCGCTTCTCTCCAGTGCCGGCCCCAGCTGCCTTCTGCGGCGCGTCCTTCTTCTTCTTTTTCATGGATAATGGATTCGGCCCTTTCGGCTTCTTTTTGAATGTACGTGTTGGCTCGGCAGCAATTTTGGAGTCGGGGTTGATTTTCTTGAGCACCGGCTCTTCAAACTTTTTTGGCAGAGTCTTTTGAATTTCGAGCTGTTTGAAATGGTTGCGGCAATGGTTTGCGAAAGCCAGCTGTCAGAATGAAGGATTTCCAGGTATGATAATGGGGGGAGTAGAACTCCTCACCTCTTTCATTCGTCTCTCTGTTTCGATGGAAGGCGGCTCCAGCAGGACCACGCCGTTGTTGATGTACACCAGCGGGGTTCCAGGGATCGCTCGCAAATGTTTTCGAAGTGCACCGTCCTGTGTTGCTACACCGTACTTGTGCTTATTATCACTGCCTATTCAGAGGAACGAAATGTATCTGAATCAGAGAGAACCGATAAAAAGGAAAGCGAAAGGCTTGAGTTTTTCATCAGCTTACCCACGACAGATTTCAAGCAGTCTGACGCTCCAATGGGTTTTTCATGGTTGCAACGACGTCTCTCCAGCTTCTTTGCCGCCAATACCGCCGCTCCAAAGTCCGGGCCAAGGGCTCTCAGCTCGCTGATGACGCAGCTTGTGGTGTCTGCAAAAAAGCCGGGAAACAGGTTTAGCAGAAAATCTTGCGCAACCAAGGTACCGATTCCTCTCACATAATCGCACTTGGCCCTGCAGGACTTTAGGAAGAGATGTCCATGTATCTATCTTCATCATGGATGCGACTTGGATCAAGTTGCCGTCCACTGTAGCATCAAAGCCAAACGATCAGCGTCCACACACGCACACCAGGCATCAGTCTGGTACATATGATACATACAGATCATCTGGTACGGCTCCCGGAATCCAAAGATCTGGACATACACGCCCATGTTCTTCTTGTTCTTCTTGGCTCGCTTGACTCGCATTTTATTTAAATTTATGGAACAAAAAAGAAAGAAAGCCATCAGCTGAATATCGCTTCATTTTATTGTTTCTTTTCTTGGGGACAGTATTTCTCCCAGACTCACTTCTTGACCGAATGAATGCTGTTGTATCCCTCCTTGTTGCGCGCAATTTCGATGGCAAGGAACTGAATGCGAGTCACTGCAAACACCTCATCAGACACAGCGACCTGCGAGATGAGAGACAAAATAAAGGTATACACACCAAAGAATGCGTTGTCAGGTCCATAATCTTCTGCCGCCCGGTTCCGGAGCAAAGTTCCATAATTGAAATCCTGCACTTTTGCTTCAAATTTGGGGATCCAGTTTCTCCACTTGTCCTTGGCCTGGTCCGACTTGAACTGTTCAATTTCTTGCAAGTTCTCCACATCGATTTCAGGGAAGGTTTCCTTGAATTCGCAGTAAATGTCATCGTCGATCCTGAAATTGCCAGTGTGAGGATGTATCCGTTTTTTTTTAGTGATCGTCTCCAAGTAAAATATTCTCGAGATGGCAAATCGTACTTTGTAAGACGCATCTTTTTGGCATCGATGCTGGAAATCAGTTTGAAGTACGTTTCGGCGTGGTGCAAGGCTTTCACACTCCAAATCTTTTCGACATCTGCGACAGATTTTGCATTCGGTTTTTAGATGTTTCGCTCGCTTACGTTTTCAGAAGCGGGATGGAAAAGAGGCTTGCAAAGGGCCCTACGAACCTTCATGCTGAGCGAGAGGGAAGGTAAAACGGGTGAGTTGAAATGTGGAGGAGCAATTGAGAATGCAGCACAATGGAGTTGTGGGATGGAATGCGAGGTTGCGCTTACGTTTTCCGCAGTTTCTGCGCTGAAGGGCTTTGACTTGGTGACGGGCACGGCAGACATTCTTGATAAAAAAAACAAATTTGATCGTCGAAAAAGTGTCCCCAACACAACCATCTCGCAACCTCAGATTCAAGCGACACCGCATGTCGCACCCTTTCCTTTCTGTAAAACAGCCGTGCATACTTTAATAAAATCAAACATTAACAACAACTAATCAGACATTGCATCTGCGTCCGGATCCTCATTTCCAAGAACCACTTTTCTCCTCTTGCTTCCACCTTCTCCATCTTTAGTAAACTTCTTTGCCGTCTTGTTTCTCATTGCTTCCACACTTGATTCGTCCTCAGCCCATTCCATCACAAGGTGGCGACCGTACAAGTGAGTTGATCCGAGCGTGCTGAACGCAGCCTTTGCTTCCTGCTTTGTTAAGAAGTCGACGAAACCGAAACCACGATGCGAGCCATCGAACTTTGAAGGAAGACGAACAGATTTGACTTGTCCGAATGTGCTGTGAGAATCATAGGAGAAACTGCTTAGTTGAGAGTAATGATGAGACAAATTAAATACAATTCCATCTTACGAAAAGAGCTGCTTGATGTCTTTCTTTGTTGCTTGGAATGGAATATTTCTGATGATCAATTTGGATCCTGTCACCTTCACTTCCTCCTCTTCGGACGTCCCATTCCTTTTCACACCTGCGCTGGCTGACGCAGATTTTCCCTTTGCAGCAGCGTTCGAGAACTTGAGTTGCAACTTGTGTCCATCCAACTCGGAATTCTGTAACGCCTTGACAGCCTTAATAGCGTCCTCTTTTCTGTCAAACTCCAAGAATCCAAAACCCATGCTCAACAGTGCACCACCTCCCTTCTTTGTATCCGGTTTGGTAGCAATACGCACAGACCGCAAGCCACCGACAGAAGAAAACTTTTTCCTCAAAGCGTCTTCAGTTGTATCGAAGCTTAAATTTTTGACAAAGAGTGTCGCAACTGGCATGGCATCCGGATCGTCCATCGATGAAGTCATTGTTGTTTCAACCGCTTCTTTTTTGTCGGATTTTTTGGATTTCGCAGCAGACGTTGCAGCGACAGCTTTCGCAACTCGCGAATCAATATCAACTTGCTTTGATTCCGTGGAATCATTCATATTGGGGTCGTCAGTGGCATCAGCATCGTTTTCTGATGCTCCGCTTGCTTTAGTAGCTTTTCGCATTGCTTCAGCGTCTTTGTTGAATGCAGTTTTGAATGCACCAACGGGTGCATACTCCAAGAATAATGGAAGAGTCTTGAATTTCGTGTAAGCGAGTCTGCGGAATGCACTTTTGCATTCGTTGGGTTCCAGAAATTCAACCATGGCAACGGTTCCGCTCGGTGGAACAATGATTCTGCCAAGGGCGCCAAATTTAGCGAAAAGTGCTTCAATGTCAGAGCTGGTGGTGTGGGCGGGAATATTCTTGCACAGAAGGATTGTGTTTGAGCGAGTTTTGTTCCTTTGGAATGCGTTCAAATCGATGCCTTCCTGTTAACAGTCATGTCGATTATGCTCTGGATCCAATATAATGTTTGAATTCTGGCTAACCTCTTCAAGGTATTGTTTGGTTTCATTAACAATATCTGTTTCGGCCAAGGCAAGTCGGACGGCCATGTTTTCCGATGATGGGTCAAGGATATCGCTTTTTTTCACATTCAATTTTCGAGCCATGGCTTCGGCAACAGCATCACCCTGAAGAAGCGAATCTGTTAAATCTTTGCAAACCAGAATAATCCCAATAAACCTCACATTGACAAATAGACTGTTCCAGCTGTACTCGTTCGAAGCCTCCTTCTTCCTTTTCACTTCCAATTTCTTCTTGTAGCTGGCATCTGCGCTTAAAAGGGTCTCATCTTCTTCTGGAGCACGGGGCTTCTCCTTTCCTGGTAAAATTTCAATGATACGACCTTGGAAAATCGAGCTGTCCAAAGTTGTGTATGCTTTCACGGCATGTTCCGGCAGTAGATAGAGAATGAATGCATAGCCTCGCGGCTTTTTGGTGTCCTTGTCAATTGACATGTGAACCTTTTTTTTTGATGGAGCAGCGAGAAAGTCAACTCCTCAATTTCATTGAGCGTTATGAGAATATATGTTACCTCAGATAAAGGTCCGTACTTGCCAAAAAGCTCTTTCAAGTCGTCCACTGTACACGTGTACGGCAGATTTTTGACAAATAGCCGTCCTGTGTCGGCAATGATTTCTGCAGGTGGAATATCGTCCTCTCCCTTGAGAAGAGCTCTGGCGGGCAAGTCTTCTTCCAGAATATTGGAGCTTTCGATTGCTTCTGGTTCAGGTTCCGCAAACATGTCTTTGATTTGCTGTGCAATCTTCGCTTTGCCAGTTTCTTTAGCTGGGGCCGCTGGTTCGGTAGAGTGGGGAACTTGCTTTTCATCCGAGTTGACTTCTTCGCCCTCATTCATCTCCTCATCAGATTCTTTGGTCACTTCGTCAACGAGTTCCATTTCTTCTTCAGCTGCAGGTTCCGACTCTTCCAGCCCAAACAAATCGTCGTTCAGTTTAGCTCTCATTCGAGATCGCAGATAATCAATGTCCGATAGAGCAGAATTATGAGCGACCGCATCAGCTTCAGGCTCCTGATCTTCATCCTCTTCATTCGCAGCATCATCTTTCAATTTAAGATCTTGGTAATCCGCATCATCCTCGTCGTTGACAAGGGACTTGACAGCTGGATTTGGGTCCCAAAGAGGATCCACACCAGCCGAAGGGATATCGTCGTCGTTTGCCCATGTCCGCCCTTTTGCAGACCCACGAGGACGCATGACATCCAAAAATTCTTTGAATTTTGGGTCCTGTGTGGTTGCATCCCTCAGTTCGTGAAGCACTGTTTTTGCAGGCTTTTTCTTTGACTCAGCGGCAGCTTCCTTCTCACGCTGCTGCTCTTCAATCTCCTTTTGTCGATCTTGTTGGCGTTGGATGGCGCGGGCGTTTGCAGATGATCCTTCAGTGTGTTTCGACCACGGACGCGGGATAGAGACATCGCCAACCTGGTTGGAAACAAAACAAGAGGCATCAGATCATTTTCCACCGCGGTAACGATGTTCCGCAAGAGTATCAACATACCGGTTTCGCAAACACGACCTCGATCCTGGAGGTATCAATGAAAGTGTTCTTGAAATGGTTCATCGCGGCCGTTGCTTCGGCGACAGTCTTGAATCCAATGAATCCGAATCGCCGTGAATTTCCATCCCTATTTCGCTCCAATGATCAGCCGTTTTGGACTTGTTCAAGGCAACGGTTTAGACTCACTTGTCTTTCGCAAGCTTCACGTCAGTGACTGCGCCGCGCTGGGCAAAGTGGTCTCGCAGCCGCTCAAGAGTCAGATGCCGTGGCAGGTTGCGCACCATCAGTCGGGAGGTGGGTGCTGCTTCGTTGTCCATTTGGCAAGATTTTATGATGAAAAAACAAAAAGAAAGAAAGCACCAAATCTTTACAGTAAAGTTAATATTTTTGGTATGGGCAAGAAGAAGCACACGGACAAGGACCTTTTTGGGGCAAGCGCACTGCCGGAACAGCCCGCGTCGACTCCGTTTACATCCGTGTCCGTACGCGTATCGCTGCTGGTTGCACTTCTTCTGCGTTGGACACTGTCACTCTGGGGATACTCGGGTAACCAGTTTTCGCACAGCGATTTGAAGTTTTAAACATGGCAACCTCACGCTGAAATAGGGCTCGACTCGCCGCCCATGTACGGCGACTTTGAAGCCCAACGCCACTGGCTCGAAATCACGACCCAACTGCCCACCAAACTCTGGTATCGATACGATCTGCAGTACTGGGGCCTGGACTACCCGCCGCTCACGGCCTATCACTCACTGCTCCTGGGCTACATGTGCGCGCTGCATTCATACTTCAACAACAATTCATGTCGCTGACTATTTTCTGTCTCTGCAACAAGTGCCAACGCCATCAATCCTTCATGGGTCGCCCTCGATGCATCGCGAGGAAACGAAGACAAGAACTTGAAAATGTTCATGCGATATACAGCAATCGTTACTGACTTGATCATCAATATGTCTGCGACACTGGTGTTCTGTAAAATGTGCTCGAAGAGCAAGACACGGTCGGAACAGGTTAGACGATCTTTTCAAGACACGTGTGTGAGATTCTAATTTCAATCGTTCTTTGCCAAAGAATACTCTTTTGCTGCTTGCTTTGATCCAACCTGGCCTCCTTTTAATTGATCATGGCCATTTCCAGTTAAGTTTACCGAGACAGTCGAAAGCGATATTATGAGCTGATCGCAGCTGATTTCGATTGCAGATATAATTCTGCCATGCTTGGTTTCACTCTCTGGTTCGTTGTCTGTATGGCTAAGAAGCAGTACGCTTTGGGCAGTGTGTTCTTTTGTCTGGCTCTGGGTTTCAAGCAAATGGCTCTATATTACGCGTTGCCAGTGTTTTTCTACTTGCTTGGAGTATGTGTCGGTGTAGCAAAGCGATCGGGCGCAATCAGCGGGTAAGCAGAATTTAATGCTGGTGAGGACGCTTACTCAATTTTATTCAGACTGAAGCAATTGGCAATTATCGGAATTTCCGTCCTTCTTACCATGGGAATCATGTTTTCTCCATTTATGGGGTCTTTTGAGGACGTTGGGCAAGTGATTCACCGAATTTTCCCCGTTGGGCGAGGCCTTTATGAGGACAAGGTGGCAAACTTTTGGTGTGCCATAAGCATTATCATCAAGATGAAAGTGCTTTTTACGACGGAATCCCTCGTCCGCATAAGGTGAGCGCCTGAAATAAGATGAGTTCAAATGGGATGCTGAAATTCTGGCGTTCAGCATTGGGGCGACTCTGTTGGCCGTCCTTCCATCCTCGATACATCTCTTCTACTCTCAGCTGTCTCCTCCGAAAATTGCGCTCGCTAACCCATCGCGTAAATTATTGCTGGCATTGCTGAATGGCTCCCTTGCATTTTTCCTCTTTTCATTCCAAGTCCATGAAAAGTCCATCTTAATTCCACTGATGCCCGCAACAATGCTTTTGGCACAAAGTGATGGGCTTGCGTGGGAGGGATCCGTCTTTATTACGACCGCTGTTTTCAGTATGTTCCCACTGTTGAGGCGAGACGGCCTTGCGGTTCCTACCGTCGCATTGACACTGATATTTAATATACTGTATGGATTCCCATCGGTGTTTGAGAGTGAGGGCAAACCTTTCTTGCTTGTTCGTGCTGCGATTGGGGTATGTTGCTCTTGATAACTTTTTGATCCGTTAAAATGCCGCTAATGCTCTATCGAAACGAACAGGGACTGTACGCGTTGATGTCTACACTCGTTTTCTGTGAATCTTTTGTGAACGAAAGCCCAGTTCCAAAATTACCCGATTTATATACTGTCGTGAATGCACTCGTGTCATTTGGCGTTTTTGGACTGCTTTTTCTGAGATACAACTATGTTCAATTATTCATGGACGATCCAGTGGTTGTTGGGGGCGCCAAGAAAAAGACAAAGTAGTCTGTCTCATATCTGAAAAAATAAAGCAGCGTGTCAAGAGTTGTTGGAGTTGCAACATACAATGACAGAACAACCCGAGCCAACCTGCGTTGTCCGGTGCTATACGTTAAGCTGGCTGGTCCGAAGATATTAACCCTTTTCTCGCTACCCCTGCTATTCGTTCTTGATCGTACGGCATGGCTTCTGGTCAAGGCCAATCTCAAAATAGCTTGCGTCTTCCACATATAGTTCAGCGCCATGTCAAGAGATACACCAAAGTTTTTTAAATTGGGAGAAACATCCAAATGAAATATAACACATCCGAACAATGGCCGCCAGTCATGCGTCGAGTCGCAGCCAGCCGATGATGACGTTGAATATTAACAACCTGGTCCTCTCTCTGACGAATCTGTATGCGTTGCGGGGCATCTACATGGCTCTAAGCCAGGCAGTCACTTTCGCCGAGCCCAAGTTCTATCTTCTCTTTGGCGCGCTCTCGCTGTCCATGTGCGCATCGGTGGCGTATCACTGGTGCGAGCGCAGCTACCGAGGACACTTACACATGGGTGGTCGCCGCATTCTCGCTCGGAACATGGACGCCGTGGCTGAGGAGAGGACGCTTCTGGTCGTGGATCGTGTTTTATCGCTGACCAGCATCGCAGCGGTGGTGTTCGCATGCTCACCTGACGCCGTGCTGCGTGTGGCTTCAGCGCCACAGTCTGCGTGGGTTTTGCCTCTGGCTGTCGCTTGTGCGCTGGTGGGGGAGTTGAACCCTGTTATGAGTGGCACCTTCTTGTGCGTGTCAGGTTATGCCTGGTTTCATGGCGTCGGATGGCACATTCTTGTCTTCCACTTGCCTGTCCTGTGCATTGCCGAGGCAACAAAGAACCGATGACTTTTGCTGCTCCTTGGGCTTCAGAAAGGGACCAACAACTTCGATAGAATGCAGCATCAGCGGAATAAATTGGCGACTCTCAATAACGATGTTAAAGTCCGACTGTCACACATGTCGGCGAGTAGAAGCAGTGCAAGAATTTAACAGTCCGAACTGCAAAATTCGGACAAAAAAGGTGAAAAAAAAAGAAAAAGAAAAGAAACGTAAACCAAACGAATGGAGGCGCTCATTTCTGCCAGCGAGCGCGTGATTGCACACAAGCACGGCGGCGAATCACTGCGTGCTCTCTGCGCCGAAATCGAAGCGGCGCTGTCAGTCGTCGGTGGCACGGCTGTGGCACAAGAGGACTTGGACCCTATCGAAGCTGCAGCCATTTCCCTTTGGAACGAGTCAGTGGCGATCCGGGGGTCTGATTTGGAGGTCTCTTAATGCTGCGGCACCACACCATGCACTGCTCAACATTCCATTCACAACTTCAGACGGTGGTCAGGCTCCGCGGTACTGCACTCATGATGCTTCATATGGTTGCAAATCAGGTCGCTGGATCTTCATCTTCTGCACAAGGTTTGTATTTCTTACGCTTTCCCTTCATGAGGACATTCTGACTGTAAAAATTTACAGTATGTGCACGCATATTGACCATTGCCGTTGCGACGGGTCGCGCATATCACGAGTTCGGGGAAACGGACAATGCTGACATGGCGTTTGAACTTGCTGCAAAATACGCACAAGACGAAACCGAAGAGCCGCACTATTCGAATGACAAAGTCGCAAAGGAATCAGCAATGTTACTAAATTATCGCGTGAGACCATCGCCGTTCGTTTCTTAATGTTTAGGATTGACTTGTACCGGATATCTAGGCCGAAATCCTGTGGCGCAAAAATCAATCAAATGTGGCATTCCATTTGATGAATCGCGCCTGCAATACGCGGTTCATTGAAAAACTAACCATCAGAGAAATTGAGGTCATTGCAGGTATGTTCCCTTTTATCCTTATCTTACATCAAGTATTACTTTGTTGCAATCGAACGTCCCTCTGACTTTTTCTCCAAGAAACATGCAAAAATCTGGCAGCAATATCTGAGAAAAAGACCGACAGTGTCCAGTGGCTCAAAATATGCTTGAACTTACTGCTTGGTTTAATTCCTACACCAAAGACTGAAGCTAGAAAGGTGATATATTTTTAAGAGATTTTCGATAATCTTGGTATCAAATTCCTTCTCATTCTAATACAAAATCGATTCAGACCCAAATTCTTCTGCTTCTCGCCTCTGAATACTATCAACTAGACTCGCTTGACATTGCCGACACAATCGTGACCCAACTCTTGAATGTAATGCAGCCTCAGCGCAAACACTGTCTATATTAACTCTTATGTCATCTTCAAACTTGCAACTTCCAGGAAACTGAAGGCTTAATAGCTCTTTCCGCCTTTCTCATCAAATTTAAAATCTTGGATAAACGGCAAGTCCAAGATCCCGAATCCTACAGTGCTGCGTGCAAACTCTTGCAAGAACGGGTTGTATTAGTGAACGCGAAAGAAGAAGCGATTAATCTGTAAGATAAATGCATTCCCAAGCCCTTTTTCTAACCGCTAAAATATGACCTGTAACTCCATCACACAGTCTGTTCACGATACTGCACTTGATTGCGCCGCACAGCACACCAGACGCACTGAAACTGGCTGACTGGCTCCTCGCTCAGAATGAGTCTATTCCGGAGAAGGCGTCATTGTTTGAGCGTGTCTTTTTAGTCAAAATTCATCTCTTGGCGTCCCCGACGAGTAAAATTGTCAAAGAAGAGGCCCTTGAGAGTGTCAAAGCAGTTATTCGAACCATTGGTGTTGCCGGTAACGTGTCCAGCAATGGTTCCAGCTGCGCACAAATGATTGTTTGGAGAAGCGGGATTAATGCAATGAATGAGCACCGGTATTTCACCCAAGTTATCTTAGTGGCATGTTTTGTACAGCTTACTATTGAATGTTCAGATATCAAGATGCAATCGATTGGCTAAATGTGGCTCTGAAGCTTGTCACGGGTGCCGCAAACGATGATAGAAACTCCGCAAGCATTCAGCTGAAACTTGCTTTGGCGTGTGGGGCATTTGTATTAAACTCTTTATACTGGAACTAATCTGCTCCGCATATTTTCAGATTCTCAACTGAGAAGGCATGACGAGGCAATGGAAGCGTGTTCAAGTTAAGATCTACCATCTGATTTCGGGTGCCGCATTTATAACAATCCTTCTTCACAAACTAGGAGTATTGGCTTGCAAGGATCAATCATTGTCCATGTCGGCAGTGTACATACAATTTCTGGTTCATTTGGAAGAGAACCAAATTAAACTCGCGGAATCATGTTTGACGGACCTCGCTTCGCGACTCAAGAAAATGGGCGACCGAAAAAAAGAATTGTCTTTTCTTTTAACATCAATGGAAAGATGGTATGTTCGCATGGTTCCGTGGTTATTTCAGTTATTTTTGAATTGTTTCGATAGCTGACTCAATTCCCTGCTTTCTCTGAGCTTCAAACACGGGAATCAACAACTTTTAAAACACGTTCTTGCGATGATTGCTAAACAGTGTCATATTGAAGATAACGAGTATTGGAAACGGGTTCTGCTGGTCATTACTAGGTTTCCTGCATTTTCCGAACTGCTGCTTCTGTCTCTGACAACTAGCGTGAACAAAAGGTGCTTAATAAGGCTGTCGATGGTTTCTGATTCTTCTGAACTTGGTCTGGGCGAATACACTGAGATTTTGAATCATATGGAGCAAGGTTAGAAGCACATTCGCACTTGCAAGTGTAGAGTTCTGTGTGTTTACTAACAATCATTCCTATACAGCTTCAAAATTATTGGAGTCTGCCAATCAGCAAGTGTCTGATGAATTCCCACCTATTCAATCTGAATTCGAGTGGTTTCGCCAAACCTGCTGGAATCTCGCAATTAAAACAGCTGTGAATTTCACCACCGTTTCATGCCAATTTTTCAGTTGCTCTGCGAGAATTTTGAGTCTCGGCGTGGCTGAAGGCACGGAACCTTCTTTGGAAATCTTGAATAACAAAAAGATCAGGTAGTGCATTTGTTTTTTATTCACTTATCATTCGATTATAAATCACGCACCATGTTAGTCTGTATGTTGCGCTTCTTGGAGAAGTGGAGCAGGCAAGAGACGCCGGTCAAGCAGGAGTTGAACATATTCAAAGGGCTCGAAGACTTCTAGATGGTGAGATTTCATACCTTTGAATGAAGCATCAAATTTGACGATAATTCTTCTACCTACCCGCGAACGTGAACCAGATTTGTTGAGCACTTGCCGCAAGCTGATTCTTTCAGATGCGGGTCTGACTGGAAAGGACAAAATCTATCATGAATCTCTTGCGCTCGAATACGAACTGATCTTGCTTGAGTACGAGTATCTGAAACCAGGCGGATCAATTTTAGAATCGATTCGGCAATGCGTCACGGTAAATCAACGCTTTTTTTGGGGATATGGAACTTTAAGTTGTTCAAAGGTGGAAATATCAACACCCCAGCGCGCTACGGAGGAGCTCTTCCCCGTCAAAATTTTTCAACGGATGGCGGATCTTTGTTTGCGAATGAATCCTCCCAGCAGTGTCGTGTTCTTTACCGTGGGTGCGGCGCTGGCGGCCATGATGAAACAAGAAACTCATTTAGATTTACAGCAATTTGCTCAATGGTATTTGCATTCAAGACAACAGCGTATTTTGATAGTCTTAAGCCGTTTTACTTTTGAAAAGGTTACGGCTGATGATTTCGGCTTCTCCAACAACGGAAGTCTCGATTGAAATGTATCAGCAAGCGCTTGAGATTATGCAATCAAGTGGCGGGATGCGGTCATACCCAGAGGATGAAATCCAATGGTAATATTTTCCATTCTTCCTCTTCCCAAAAGCTGAGCATGTAAAAATTCAAAAAAAAAAAAAAAAACAAACAAACAAACAAAAAACAGGCTTCAAAATACGGCATGGTGAGTAGTGGCTTAAATTATGTTTTTAAATTGCCGTGCTAAAATATTTTTGCGTTGTGCGTGTGTTCAAATCTGCATAGGAACAACGGTTGTGATGTATGTTAAATCTTTAAAGTGCATTCATAATAGTTTATGCACTGACCAAAATGAGATGCAGTTTTTCAGGTTTCGGCGGTGTTTTCATATTCTCAGATTGGTGATGCCCTCCCTCACACCTTTGTTTACCTTTACCGATTTGTAGCGCGGGAGACAAGGAGAATGCTGTCATGTGGTGCGAGATGGCGCTTAAAATCTGTGTGCATCTTCCTGAAGATTGTGCGGATCAAGTGGCGCAGGTATTTGGCGATTCCAACCAACTTGCAATATTGTCCATCTTACACCGTGCCATCGAATTCAGATGACGCGAGATTATGGCGAGATATTGGCTGAATAATGTCGATCTTGGCTTGAGAGGGCAGCGTCAACGTGTTCAGCCAGGGTGAAAATAAAACAAAATAGAAGTGACATAAAATGGAGGCCTACGCCCTGTTTGTTCAGACAATTGCCAGCCATCCCATTTCGACGTTGACCGACTTTGGCTTTACACCACCGGTCGATTCAGCGGACGAAAGCGTGATCGTCGTGGAAGGCAACCTCGGAATCGCCGCCAATCACATCGAACCCTTGTGGAGACATGCCCACGCTCTGTACTTTGGCGCAACCAACACCTTGGACAAGGAAAACTCTTCAATACTCTTGCTTTTATTCAATCCAGAACTTTACTCTGCATGGAACGTAAGGTGCGCAAATCCAGCTGAATAATAACTCGGCGTATGTGAATTCAAACAAACCACAGGAAGACCCTGCTGAAAACCGGCGCAGTCTCTCTCTCAAACGAACTCGCACTCGTGAGCCTAGTTTTGTCAAAGCATCCGAAGAGACCCGCGGCATGGGCGCATCGTGCATGGCTCCTCCCGCAACTGGTGTCAACAACATTGCCTGAACATATCGATGCATTTTACGCGGGGGAATTGGAAGTGTGTCGAAAAGCTGCCTTACGGCATCGAATGAACTACCACGCATGGACATATCGATGGAAAGTTGTTCGCAATGCTTCTTTGCAGGTGAAAGAGATGATCTGTCAGCTTTACTAAACAGACTAACTCCATCAAACCTTAGTTCAAACTCTTCGCGTTTCAAGAAGCGAAAGCGTACATTTCATCCCACATAAGCGAGCACTCAGCATTTGCTCACGCGCTTGCAATTCTCGAATCCATCAAAAACGAAAAGAATCAACCGCAACCTGACACCGTGAAGGCGCTTTTTTATTCGGAGTTGAACGAGACAATGTGTCTTATTGCGCGGTATCCGGGCCACAAATCGCCGTGGTGCTACTTGCAAGGCCTGTTTCTCATTACAAACGAGCCAGAAAGTTGTGAAACAGATTCATTGTCTCTTGATGATTTGCGATTTGAGGACTCATGGTTCGACAGAGTATTGGCAAGCAGGGAGGACGGGCGCCTTTTTTCCGACGTGGATGTGTTAGACTGGTTGAAGGTGTGGATTGCGGAGTCAACGTGGGAGGAGACGATGCTGTCGCGGAGGTTGCTGGCATTTTCAACGTGGATAATTGCGGCGTCCAGGGTCGTGAGTGCAAGCCATACTGAGGAGGCACCGATCATGTGGAAAAATCAGATTGAAGCTGCATTGGACTTTCAGCTGTATTTACTGCAAGGACGAACTGGCTCTGAGGATCTTCGACTGCATGTGAAAGGGCTCATTGAGCGGGAAGGCACATGTCCTGCGTTCCTTCTTATGACTCCTTGAGGCCTGGTTAATAGCCAATAAGAAAAACGGGAAAATACCGATGTATCATTTATTCCTTTTGACTCGTGCGTATTCAGTTACTTTAGCTTTTTGGCCTCGTAATTCTCAGCTTTTGGGCTCCACCTCTTTTTCAAAAGCGCCTTGTACACTTCAAAACCGACTAAGGCATCCATTGCAGCGTAGTGGATCATTTCATCGCGTAGATGTGGTGCTTCCCAGTTTGTTATGCGCAGGCTGTCCGACTTGTCCAGGTTATGATGTAACAGTCTCTCGCTCAGCTTTTTGAGAGAAACGCGCTCTTTATCAAACAGCTCCGGGCACACCTCTTTTGCCAGCTGTGACAGTTCAATGTACCCGCCGAGCGAAATTCCAAAGTCTCTGAGCGTATTCGGGTTGGGAGTTTAGATGGCGTGGGAACCAGGACAAATCAGGGATTTCAAGATACCGGTTCAACTTTGCAGCATCCCCGCGAATGTTCATTCCCACTTTCTTGATTTGCGCATTCTCCAAGTAATCTATGAGAACTTTAGGAAGCGGTTTTTGAAATCTGTCTGTCAGCATGTTCAGGCGGAAGAGTCCAACTGACGATCCGTTGCAGATTTGAATGAGAGCTGTTTTTGCAGCTGGATGACCACGGCGCAAAACGACGTTCCACTCTAAATCTACAGACACGAGGGGTCCTCTGAAAGCAGCAATCGCGGCGAGATTTCAGAACCCGACAGAATGCAAGCAAACGTGAAATTAAAAATCTCGACTTACGATCCGCAAGTGTTTAATACGCGCGGTAAAGTTGCCAACGAATCGCATATGTGAATGCTGACGCCGGACAGCGAGATTGTGGAAGTTGGCGTCGCAGGAATTGAAGGGGGGTCCAACGGCTTTGTTTTAACTCTGCGCTGCCTCTTTTTGGAGGGTTTCACTGCGTCAACCGGAATAATGTCCGTGATGGAAGGTTGGTGTGATGGTTTGGGTTGCTGGACACTGTCAATGGGATTGAGCTGATCTGAGCGATTTTTTCGAACATTGCGCGCAAGTGTCTCTGGTTGGGTGAATGCTTGCAGGACAGTTGGAGGTTTCGTTTTGCTGCTTTGAAGATGCGCACAATTTGGCGCAGGTTCTTTCACAGAACGCAATGAGGCATAGCGCACGAGTATTAGCCGCATCCCCACAAGTGGCTTAATGGAGGTCTGCGTGACGGACAACCG
>QEAP01000532.1:1216-16176 GCA_006535975.1 Chytriomyces confervae | reverse complement strand
GTTTGGCGCTGGACGCACAATAAAGTGCAAGTACAAATGCCACCACCAGCACGCGAATGTTTTTGTCATGAGGCCCCCGCTTATGTCTTGCGAAAAAAAAATACATCTATCAGTCAATCCTACACCTGCCTCTTCGAAGCTTTCATACTCTCCAAGTCCACATGATTCGCGAAAAAAAAAAAACAAAAAAAACACGTCCTTCAAGACAGCTAAAACTTTAAACTTGTTCCTCAAAGTCCGCCTCCAATGGCGCCTCCATCATACCAGCATGCCCAAGCACGACCGCACCCAACCAGAAAACAATCCAAAAAATGGCACTTCCAGCTGCAGTCAGGTAAAGTAAGACAGCTCCCACAAGTGCAAGCGCCAGCCATCCTTGAGTTTGTGTAATGAGAGGGAGCGATTGGTTTCCGAACAGATGCTCTGGCTGGTTAGGCGAGATGCTTGAAACGTAGCGGGATCCGACTGTTTTTTTTTTTTCGTGGGCCACAAACCAGTTCGAAGTTCCAAGAAGCAGGGTTAAAACTGGTTAGACATGTACAGTGAAACAATGAAAGGTGGGGAAGATTCCTTTAACAAAGGACAGGTTTGATGGATTCAGATATTTGCCGTGCGAAGTTGATTTCTCCAGTGTGGGAAACAAACACCACCCACGCCAACATCGCAGAAACAACGCAGTCAGACGAAAGAACATCAGAAAAACTCACCAAGCACGAAAACAACATCAAACAGGAGCAACAGATTGCTTATGAGCGAGTATGCAATTGCAATGAGGCCAACGAGAAGATAGTTTGCGTTGAAGTGGTTCCAGTTGAGTTTTGCCCGTAACATGAATTCGCTCGATGACTTTGGGACTGAGAAGCGGGTGCGGTCAAGAAAGTCGCCCCATGGCTTGAGCGTTTGGAGCCGCTGCGACGCCTGCCAGTCCCACGTGTGTTAACACATATGCAATGCGCTTGATGTGTACAGTTCGCACCTGCTCCTGGAAGTTGTTGATGGTGCTGTCCTGCAGTGGAATATATCTTCTGATGGACTGCATCGGTTGACGTTTGCTGGTTAAAAATATTTACAGGTTGTTCAACTTTTCATTTAAATTACACGTGAACAAAATGGAGAGGTGGGTGCCAGTCACGATTGAGACGCCTCTTGCCCCCAACACACACAACACACGGACTAACCCAACAACACACAAACAGTTTGCCCATCCGCTTCCAGGAGCATGTGCAGGTACACCACCCCCCTGCAAAAACCGCGAACGACAGAATATTAATTTAAATACGTAATATCCCTCGCCGTACACAGCTGCAGGCACTCGGAATCAACCCCGCGTCCATCGGCTTCAACACGCTCACGATGGAGAGCGACAAGTTTATCTGCGTCCGAGAGAAGGTTGGCGAGCAAAATCAAGTCGTCATTATCGATATGAACGATCCGTCGAATCTCGTCCGAAGACCGATCTCAGCTGATTCGGCAATCATGAATCCAGTTGCCAAAGTCATTGCCCTGAAAGGTGCGTGGTTTTGCCCCCTTTATTACCCCGTGTTGCCGGATTAATTAACATTCCTTTGCATTTAAATCCCGTCCTGGCAACTCCACCATCCATCCTTACCGCAATCTGATACACAAATGACACAATTATCCTCAGCCGGGAGACAGCTGCAGATTTTTAACATCGAATTGAAAGCAAAAATTAAAGCATATTCCATGCCCGAAGACGTTGTCTTCTGGAAATGGGTCTCGCTCACCGTTGTGGGTCTCATCACGGAGCGTTCCGTCTACCATTGGTGAGAAATTTTTTAAGTCCCCAATGGTATGTAATTTGCTTGATTTTAACTATGCCCCCTACAGGTCAATGGAAGGAGACTCTGGCCCAGTCAAAGTCTTTGATAGACATGCGAATTTGAACGGAGCGCAAATCATCAATTATCGCGTTAGTTCTGATGAAAAATGGATGCTTGTCGTTGGAATTTCTGCTGTTGTGAGTTGAATTGCTTGCCTCCATTTTCTCACTTCTTTTCAATGCTTCGGCCATTCTTCGGCCTGATACGCTGTAAAAGATGTTATTCCCATCATAATCTGTATCACTAAATTGCTCTTTATCAAAAAAGGACTCGCGAGTTGTTGGAAATATGCAACTGTACTCCAAGGAAAAGGGTGTCAGTCAGGCACTTGAAGGCCACGCAGCAGCATTCGCAGAGCTGAAATTAGACCCTGCTGCACCTGCTGGGATGGCCAACAAGTTGTTTACGTTTGCTGTTCGGGGACCAGCTGGCGCAAAGGTATAGAATTAAATATCAGCGAATATCTCGTTTATCTGCACAGTTCTCACGATTCTCTGTTGCCTGATACATAGCTCCACATTGTCGAAATCGACCACAAAGAAGGCACACCAATTTTTCAAAAGAAAGCAGTCGATGTCTTCTTCCCGCCTGAAGCTGGCGCCGACTTTCCTGTCGCCATGCAGGTTTCGAAAAAGTACGATGTGATTTTCATGGTGACCAAGTTTGGTTTCATTCACTTGTACGATCTCGAAAGCGGCGCTTGCATTTTTATGAACCGCATCAGTGGGGACACCATCTTTGTCACCGCTGAGCTCGAGGCAACGAGTGGTATTATCGGTGTGAACAGAAAAGGCCAGGTTCGTCGCAATTGGAAGCGAGTGCTTGTTCCTTTACATCCACTGACGCTTTGACGAAATCAGGTTCTGTCCGTCTCTGTTGAAGAAGAAAACATTATTCCATACATCATGAGAAGTCTCAACAATCCCGAGCTGGCCTTCCGCCTCGCAACACGCACCGGTTTGCCTGGTGCGGACAACCTGGTGCTGGAGCGATTTAACCAGCTCTTGAACATGGGAAATTTTGCGGAAGCCGCCAAAGTTGCAGCAACTTCGCCACGGGTAAGAGTTTGCTCATTTCTTTCATCTTTTTTGCACGATTGTTCTGAATTGCGTTGGTTGTTGATAATTAGGGAATTTTGCGAACCCCACAAACCATTGAGCGTTTTAAGCTCGTCCCTGTTGCTCAAGGTCAAATGTCGCCCATTCTCCAATACTTCGGCATTCTTCTTGAAAAGGGGGAGCTGAACAAGTTTGAATCTCTCGAGTTGGCGAAGCCCGTTTTGCAGCAAGGCCGCAAGCAGTTGCTCGAAAAATGGCTGAAAGAAGACAAACTGGAATGTAGTGAGGAACTTGGTGACATTGTGAAGCAGGTCGACACCACTCTTGCTTTGAGTGTTTACTTGCGTGCGAATGTTCCAAACAAGGTGAAGAGGCTTGTCATCCTTGATGTAATCAGCACCCATTTAATTTTCTGCATGGAGCAAAGGTTATCGCCTGTTTCGGAGAAACGGGCCAATACAGCAAGATTATTCTGTACGCCAAAAAAGTTGGATACCAGCCAGACTACGTGACCCTCCTGCAGTTCATTTTGCGTGTGGATCCCGAAAAGGGCGCCGAATTCGCCACTCTCCTGATCAGCGACGAAAATGGGCCTCTCCTTCCTCTCGAACAAATTGTGGATGTGTTTGTTGGTCTGAACATGGTTCAACAGGCCACATCGTTCCTTTTGGATGCTTTGAAGGAGAACAAGCCCGAACAAGGAGGTTTGCAAACTCGACTGCTCGAAATGAATCTGCTTCATGCGCCGCAAGTTGCCGATGCGATTCTCGGCAATGAAATGTTTTCTCATTATGATCGTGCCTACATTGCTGGACTTTGCGAGAAGGCGGGATTGTACCAGCGGGTAAGTTTTCTTGCTGGTTAAACCGTAGTTAAAAAATGTATTAAACACATTTGCGCAGGCGTTGGAGCACTACACGGACATCTATGACATTAAAAGAGCTATTGTCAACACTCAGTTGCTGACCCCTGAGGTACTTACCCTGTGATATTAAAAAGCATTATGATCTGAACCACGTTGCAATTTGATTTTAGTGGACGATTGCATTCTTTGGTCGTCTATCAATCGACCAATCTCTCGAGTGCCTGAAAGAAATGCTCACGAACAATATTCGCCAAAATCTTCAAATTGTGGTGCAAGTCGCAACGAAGTATTCCGAACAACTTGGCGCAGCCAATTTGATCAACTTGTTTGAAACTCACAAGACTTCGGAAGGTCTCTACTACTACCTGGGCTCCATTGTTAACATCAGTCAGGACCCAGAGGTCCACTTCAAATACATTCAGGCTGCGACGCGCAGTGGACAAATGAAGGAAGTGGAACGTATCTGCAGAGACAGCAACTTTTACGACGCTGAGCGTGTCAAAACTTTCCTGAAAGAATCCAAATTGCAAGACCAACTGCCACTCATTATCGTGTGCGACCGATTCAACTTTGTTCACGATTTGGTCTTGCACTTGTACCAAAATAGCATGTATCAGTACATTGAAGTGTACGTGCAGAAGGTCAACCCTGCTCGTACCCCACAAGTGATTGGAGGTCTGCTTGACGTGGACTGTGATGAAGCTGTCATCAAGAACTTATTGGCATCTGTTCGTGGGCCTGTACCTGTGGATGAACTTGTCGAGGAGACGGAAAAGCGAAACAGACTCAAGCTGATCCTGCCATGGCTTGAAATGAAAATCAAGGAGGGTGCAATGGACACTCCTCTGTTTAACGCTATCGCCAAGATTTACATTGATACCAACAACAATGCAGAGTACTTCTTGAAAGAGAACAAGGTAATCTTTTGTACCATCTGGTTTCCCGTTTCTAACTTTTTTTTTTTGAACTCTTTTTGGTCGCCAGTTTTACGATGCTCTGGTTGTCGGAAAGTACTGTGAAAAGCGTGATCCATACCTAGCCTTCATTGCCTACCAACGCGGACAATGCGATAAGGAGTTGATTGAAATTACCAACGAAAACTCAATGTTCAAGCACCAAGCTCGCTACCTTGTCACCCGTCGTGATGCGGATCTCTGGAACTACGCTTTGCGCCCAGACAACCCTTACCGCCGCTCTGTGATTGATCAAGTGGTCGGCACTGCCCTCCCAGAGACGCAAGACCCAGAGGACGTTTCCATCACAGTGAAAGCATTCATGGCCGCAGAATTGCCGAATGAGTTGATTGAACTGTTGGAGAAACTTGTTTTGGAGGGAACGACGTTTAGTGACAACAGAAACTTGCAAAACTTGCTCATTTTGACTGCCATCAAGGTGAAGGACTTTGATAATTCCACTTTTTGACTCTAGACTGACCTCATTACTCAATAATCAGGCCGACCGCACCCGTGTGATGGATTATATTACACGTTTGGAGAACTTCGATGCCCCTGACATTGCCAACATTGCTGTTGGAAGCGATCTGTTTGAGGAAGCATTCTTTATTTACAAAAAGTACGATCAACATGTGAACGGAATCAGCGTCTTGATTTCCAACATTGGTGACTTGGACCGTGCTTATGAGTTTGCTGAGCGAGTGGACAGTTCGGAAGTTTGGAGCAAGCTTGCAAAAGCCCAATTGGACACCTTGCGGTTTAAGGAGGCTGTTGGTAATGTTGTTTTCGCATTTGGTTGTGTTTTTGTCTCCAGGAACTAATCCTCATGATTCAATCAGATTCATACATCAAGGCGGCGGACCCATCAAATTACATGGAAGTCATTCAGACGGCACAGACGACAGACAAGTTTGAAGAGTTGATTCGTTACTTGCAAATGGCGAAAAAGACTGTCCGTCAACCTGTTGTGGAGAGCGAACTCATTTTTGCCTACGCGAAAACCAACCGTATCGCAGATTTGGAAGAGTTTATTTCAAGTCCAAACATTGCAGAGGCAAGTTCAATGTTGCTATATCCTTTCTAGTCTAGAAGCTGACGCTCGGTTTCACAGATTGCTGTTGTTGGAGAAAAATGTTTCGATGAAAAGTTGTACGAGGCAGCCAAGCTGCTCTTTTCCAGCGTCTCCAACTGGGCGCGTCTGGCCTCTACTCTGATTTACTTGGGTGAACACCAGGCTGCTGTTGACTGTGCTCGTAAAGCCAATGCGACAAAGTGAGTGCTTTCAATGAGTTTCTGAATTTTTGCTAACTTGTTCTTCTTGCAGGGTTTGGAAGGAAGTGAACGCAGCATGTATTGCAAACGGAGAATTCAGACTTGCGCAAATCTGCGCCCTTAACCTGATCATTCACGCCGAAGAACTGGAGGTGCGTCCAACGTCATTTTTGCGATGTGGCGAATTTCTCACCACCGATCGACTTCATTTTTTCAGGTTATTGTCAAGTTGTACGAAGCTCGCGGATACTTTGACGAGCTTATTCAACTCATTGAATCTGGATTGGGTCTCGAGCGTGCCCACATGGGAATGTTCACCGAACTCGCTATTGTATACTCAAAGTACCGCCCGGACCGGCTCATGGAGCACCTTCGCCTATTCTGGCAACGCATCAACATCCCCAAAGTCATTCGTGCATGCGAGGTTGCCCATCTCTGGTCGGAACTCGTGTTTTTGTACACTCACTACGATGAGTTTGACAATGCCGCGTTGAGTATTATGGCTCATCCTGCCGACGCCTGGGACCACATTGCGTTCAAGGATATTATTGTCAAGGTGTCCAACTTGGAAATTTACTTCAAGGCACTTCGTTTCTATCTGGAGAACAACCCTCTCCTCATGAATGACTTGTTGGTGGTGTTGACCCCAAGAATTGACCACACACGTGTGGTGCAAATGTTCCAAAAGACCAACAACCTGCCTCTGATCAAGCCGTACTTGATTTCCGTGCAACAATCCAACAACCAGGCCGTCAACACTGCATTCAACGACTTGCTGATTGAAGAGGAAGACTATAAGTCTCTGCGTGATTCCATCGACAACTTTGACCACTTTGATGCCATCTCATTGGCCCAAAGGCTGGAAAAGCACGAATTGATGGAGTTTAGGCGGATTGCCGCGCATCTGTACAAGGTTGGTTGTCATTCTTCGTTTCGTTTATCCTGGTGAGGCTAAAAACGCATGCATATTTAAACAGAGAAACAAGCGCTGGAGGCAATCCATCAACATTTCAAAGAAGGACAAGGTGTTCAAGGATGCAATGGAGGCTGCCGCTGAATCCCACGATCCTGAGCTGGCTGAGGAGTTGCTCAAGTACTTTATCGAGATTGACCGCAAGGACTGCTTTGCGGCATGCTTATACAACTGCTATGAGATGCTCCGTCCCGATGTTGTGCTCGAGTATGCCTGGAGATTCAGACTGAATGACTTTGCCATGCCGTACATGATTCAGGTTCTGAGAGAGTACACCACAAAGGTTTGTTTTTACTATTTGTTTATCCTTGTTGAGCATAGTCTCACTCTTTTGTGTCCATTACAGATTGATGTTCTCGAGAAGGCAAATGCGGAAAGAAGCCTGAAGGAAGTTGAAAAAGAGAAGCAAGAAACGCCAATTATGGGTCCTGGAAGTCTTGGAAACCCACTCATGCTCACGTACGGAGGAGCGGTTGGAGTCGTCCCAGGCATGCAACAGCAGATGCCCCCGATGCCAGGGATGCAGCAAGGGCCTCCAGGAATGGGGATGATGGGAAGTCAGCAAGGCGGTTATATGATGGGAGCTGGAGGAATGGCAATGATGCCACCTCAAGGATTCTAGAAGAACCCCGGTTGTTTTTTTTGGTGTTTGCAGAAGAAAAGATAAATACATTGCGTTTGTTGAAGGTTGTCAATTTAAAGGTTATTTGTTTGCTGTGACTCCAACAGACAACAGCACTTCCTCTTATATAACATCGCAAGGCTATTTATTCAGGTATATATGAGGTCCCTTGCAGAGAAGCATGTTATAAATCAAGGGGATCCCGTCTTGTTGTTCGCCTTTTCCAACCGCTGATGGGCCCACCTGCAATATACATTGGTAAACTGGGATGGGATGGGAAGGGATGGGTGAGTAAGCTTGATGCATATGCGGTGAAACTAAGCTTGGTAAACGAGTGTGTTAAATCCACGAACCAGAACATTCAGAATCTCGAGCCTGGCCTGATCAAACGTGCCGATACGCCAATCGTCCGTCTCTCGCACGCTGTTCAGATTCCGACGCGCATCCGCCGACAAGTTCACTTCCATCTGCCCGCCAACAACACAATACAGACTGTCAAACTGCTTAAACTTGTACACCAACGAAGGCGGGACAGGTTCCTTATCGAAGGCTAACGTGTCTTTATGGCTCCTACGCGTTCGATGCTCAGGAGCCACGCGTGGCGTGCCAGGAATAAAGTCAATGGATTCTGAGCGGCTTTGGGATTCATGGGAGACGACGCTCGTTGTTCCACGGCGAACTGATGAAAGATCATTGTCGAGTCGCGGTATTGTTTGATAGCTCGTCTCGTGAATTGAAGGCAGCTGAGAGTCCAGTTTTGGATTTTTTTTTCATGATGAGATGTGATGCGAAAGAGTGAATGACGGGTGTGTTTACCTCTGTCGGCTTTAAACCTTCCTGCGCCTCGGTTGTAGTCTGGACGCTGGTGCTTCTCATTTTTGACGCTTTTGAAACTGTGAAACCAGACTGCATGAGCGAGTTGGAAGACTTGCGCTGAGAACAACTTGGGGCGCGCGATCGGCCTTTTGTGAATTCGGATATCGCGTCCTTTTTGAGATCCTGGTTTTTTTTTTTTTTCAGAATAGTGAGTATACATACGTGCCTGAAAGCGGAAGTTTGTACCTTGAGCGCCTCGAGAAAAAACACATTTTCTCCACACATGTCTGAATCCCATGTTCATCATAAAGATAAATAAATATTATGAACCCTTCCACTTATGAACTCTGCATTACCTCGAATCGCGTACTCTTTGATCTCCTGAAACAGCTGCCGCTCTTCCAACGCGGCTTTGAAGGACGTCAGGTTCATGTCTATTTTCACTTTCATGGACCGGTAATCCTCCCAGAAGGTCAACAGCACTGGTATTGCTATCGATGTGATCTGGCTCGTAAACAGCGGGATAATGATGCTGAAAAATAAAACATCAATAAAAAATGTGAGTTCATCTAAACAAGGAAGAAAATGCCCTCACATCCAGCTCGGATCAAAGCTAAGCCTGGTCAAGGCGGGAATCTGCTGGAAAGCCAAAAACACGATACCTGGACAGAAAAAGCAAATCAAGAGTTGGATTAGCAAAACCCTAACGAGGGGAGCTTTACTCACCGGAGGGCAGACCCACACAATACGTGATCAAGCAGTCCTGCGTAATAAAATTCGAGTCGCTAATGTCGTGAATCAGCCACATGGAAAATATCCCGCCGCATATCAGCAGCTGTTGCGTTGCTGAGGATGAGTTCCCGCAGCTTGAAGGCAGAAATGGCGAAGAAAATAAAAACTCAACAAAAAGGACTCCGCCAATAAGGAGCCCATACTGAAGAAGATCAAAGCTACACTTGAAATTGACGACAGGAATTATGGCCATAGACTTGGAAAAAAACTGCAAAACAAATTCGGGGTTCTTGAATCCACTTTCATTCATTTTTTTTCGAACGCACCTGAACGACCAACAGATACGATCCCGTGATAATATAAAGCGCAATGATGATCCGATTTATGCGTTTATAAACAACCTTGTCGATGATCCACTTGTCCGTGAGTTTGATGAAGGCGCGTTTAAGGCCCACCCCTTTTCGCGCCAGCGATTCGGCAGAATTCGTTTTCGTTGTATAGTTTAAGCTGTTAAGCTCGTTAAGAGGAGCAGTAGGCACAGCGGCCGAGTTTTGCGTGTTTCCAATTGGGTAGCCAAATTCGTCAACGGGCCCTACGACAGCGGCACTCGATGTACCCGACACCTGAGCTTTGCCGTCTTTGAAGAGCAGATTTTGGTTGAATCTGTATTGAACGTATAGCTGGAAATTTCGCACAAGCGTTGTGGTGGTCCATATGACGACGGAGAAGTTGATGGCCCACACTGGCAAAAGAAGAGATGTGCCCGTCAAGATACATCAGTAACTGCAACTGGGATGGTTGTCAAAGTTACCTCGTACAAAGCAAGGAACGTTAGCGAGGTAGGTCGCGTGAATAAAGAAAACTGCCGAGATGTTGGAGACCGTCTGGTTGATGGTCAGCATGGCGGGCCGCGCTTTGATGAGAGGCTTATGCCGACGAAGGTAATACGCAGTTATTGAGAGAGCGCAGAACGCGAACCAAGCGCAGAGGAACGCCCCCTCAGGAGATATGAAGGGCATCTGATCTGAGCGAAGGGATTTTCAAAAACTTAACCTTCAAAGTCAATGGCACATTGATTTACATTCCAAAATACATTCAAAGAAAATCCAGCAGTCTGCAATATCTTGCTTGGCGGATTTATGGAGTACCAAAACCTTATGCACAAGATTTCCTTTTGGCGCGTATTCTCAAAAGCGGCAAAAGGTGAAATGCAGGGTTCATTTTTGTAAAACAAAACAAATGAGTGAATAACAAGAAAAGTTCATCCCTCAGTCGGAGCACCAAACTTCAACGCTCTTCCCCGACCTTACACCAGCGATATCAAATGCAATTTCCATGTCCTCCTCGTCGCTCATCATCACCATGGCATCCCCGTCTTTGTACTTGAGACGCAGTGGCCGCGAAGAGTCAAACTTCTTTTGAATCTTGGATTGAAGCTCCTTAAACGTAACGTCCATTGGTACCATAATCTGCCGCGTGTCCCCCTTGTAGTTGCATTTAACACGGATTTTGTCCGACATTCGTGACTCCGAAACTTCACTCCGGAGAGACGTCCCGCCCGCACCTCTGGAGCCAGAACGTAGAGTCCCTCCGGTAGCTCTCCCAAGATCTAATTTTGAAATGTCTACAGGATCCAACGCCATGGACGAGTTTCTGGATGAGATGATGGGCGCACTGGGTCGTCGTGCGAGTGAGTCAGGGACTGGGTCAATGCGCATCCTTGTTAACGTTGCTGCGCGAGCTGCGTCTGCTTTTTCTTTGCGGGCGCTTGAAACGGACACGTCTGTTAAGCTTTTTTTACGAGTCAGAGTCTCGGATCCGCCCATCCCGTTTCCTTCAAACGGTCCACTGTTGACAAGGTTCTTTTGACTCTGGAAAAAAGTGAAGCATCAGTGTTAAGAAGCGAGTAAAATACAAGGTGAATTTTACGAACCTTCACAAGCGTACCGCTAAACCCGGCAAAAGCGTCAGTTTCATCAACACCCGCAACGACTTTTGAAGTTCCCAAGTAGTTTACTCGCTTGGCATTTTTAACCTTTTCTTCTGAGGGTTTAAAAACAGCCTTGCTATAGTCCATCTCAAACACGTTCACGTAATCAACGGCGCGATCTCCCAAATCCACCGCCTGGTCAATCTTTTCTTCGAGCGCCAGTTTATCGCCGGTGGAAGGATGCATTCGGTCGGCATCGTCAAAGTCGGCGATTGCGGCATCCATTTTCCCGTTTGCGCTGTAACAAAGCCCGCGGTTGAACGCAATTTCAAATGCATGCAGTTTGTGCGCCATTCCGATTTGCGTGTAGTCAATGACAAGGTTGGACCGCATGTTCTGTGTTTTTGGCAAAGAAAAAACGACGCGTTGAGAACAACAAACGGGGGAGGAAAGAACTATTGGGGGGCGACAACGAACCTCGAGCGCATCGGAGAAATCAGCGATTGCTTCAGCAAAGAAATCTCGGCGAAAGAAGAGAATGCCTCGCACGTAGTAGGCAATGGCCATGTACTTGTCGCAAGCAATGGCTTTCGAAAGAGCCGCAATCTGAAGAAACGATGGCAAGCTGCTCAGATTTCGTATCCCAATAAAAACCAAAGACAAGTACACAAGATTTCTGTCTCTCACCGCCTGCTCCTCCTTTTTGATGTTGATGAAGGCAATGCCCATACTGAAGTGGATTTTGGAAGTATCTGCGATGGCCTGGGAGACACAAGAATCAGCAATGACGGCAAGGCAAAAGGATGTAATCCAGACTCACATCTAGTAAAATCAAGGATTGCTTGTAGTCTTTCGCTTCAAAGAGCTGGCAAGCGTCGTTCCACTGGAGAAGCTCATCCTACACCCGCCCGAGCATTGTTAGCCGCGATCCCTCGGCACGAAAACGAATGCGCAAGTACGCGGGACTGTTACCTTGACAGAGGGCATTTGGTATCGGTGGTGTTGGGTTTGGGAGTAATTATTCAGGAAGAGCGTTTCACAATGAAAATTGTCATTTACGACTCTTTTGTTGGCCGCTAATCCACAGCCCAATTGCAAAGGCAGCCAGTTTCGCTGAGTGCTCTGTTACGCAAGGTGCCCCCAGCGTCGCACGACTGACATACAACACAGCACAGCTGATGCGCGCAACGGGGACAATGCCCGCGCCAAAGGTCAGCAATGACTCTTGAACGAGATTTTGTTTTTATTCCCAAATTGTCATTTTCCTATTTCAACATCTTTGACTCAGCACCAAACATGCCCTTCCCGTACTTTGCCAGCAGCTGAGTGAAGTCTTTGTCGTCTTGCTGCTCCCGATCAGCATTCATTTTGCTCTTGGAAACCTTGGCCGGTTCACCAGACGCGGCGTTCTTCTCGCCCTTGCCCTTCTTGTCCTTCTTTTGTTTTTTGCCGACAGCAGCTTCACTCTCGGGCTCAGCAGCCTTTTTGGCCTTTTTCGCAGAATCGGGTGCAGCAGATGCCGGTTCCCGCTTTCTCTTTTTATCCGTGTTATCCTTGCCCTTTGATGCTACTTCTTCCGACCCCTTCTTGCCACCATCCTTCTTACCATCCTTCTTGGCATCTTTTTTGCCATCCTTCTTGCCATCTTTTTTGGCAACCTCCGCTTTACCCTTGCCACCTTTATCCGCCTTCACAGGCGCAACTCCACCATTCTTTTTGGCCTCTTTCGCAGCATCCCGTTGCTTCTGAACAAGCTCCTCCTTCTTTTTCAGAATGGTACGATTCTCGACGGAAAACTCGACAATTGGGCGCCGAGATTTGTTGACTGCAGTGAGATCCGCTTCGCTTGCCTCTCCAGCTTCAAATGTTAAAATTTCTTCGTGACTGTATGGAAGTCCGTCGGCTTTGAAAACGAATGGATTTGCGTTCATGTATCGAAGACATGCCAATGCATCGGAATGGTTTTCAAATTCAAGAAATCCGAATCCTTTTGATCGACCCTTTTTGGTGACTGGGTCGATTTTGGTGTTGTCGAGCATGATTTTAGACTGGGTTTGAAAAAAGAAAAAGGAATGTTGCGATGAGTTTTTTTTTTTTTTTTCCCGGCAAAACAAAAAAGTGGGGATTATTACCGTTTTCACAATGATTCGTCGGTCAGTGCCTGGGGGCTCGAGCCCATCCTGTTTGTCCTCTTCCAAGACTTCCTCTTCCAACCCTTTTCTTTTTCTGGCCTTCACTTCCTCCCAAAACCGTTTCACAGACAGAATCGCTGCTCGTTTCAATCCATATTCGGCAACCTTGAGACCCAAGTTTCGCACACTGAGTCTCGTACGACTCAAAAACAGGTTTGGGTTGGAAGCCAACAGTCGCTTACGCTCCGTGTAACTCTTTTGCCGTTTGCTCAGCTCAGTTGGCAAAATCCCTTCAGCCTCCTTTGAGTTTTGGAAAATGACACCTTCTTTGATGAGGTACATGTGGCGACGGTCATTCGCACGACGGTCCTTGACTCCCTCAGAAGTAAGCTTTGCACTTTCTTGCTTGGACACAGCAACAGTCAAGTTCAAGAAACGCTCTCCGAGAATGAATGGAGCAGTTACGGCGCTCGTCAAGGATGGTTCAGGGACAAGCATGGATTTGGATTGGCCTTTGGCTTCCTTCTTGTCTTTTTGGTTTTTGGCGCGTGGGTCTGCGGCTGGCTTTTCAAGAACGCTGTCGAGGAGAGAGTGGGATTTTGCTGCAGCTTCGTAGGCTTCCATGCATGCATCGGCTTCGGGTTTGTTGTAGAAGCAGACGAAGCCGGTTCCTCTTGACCGGCCGGTTGTTGGATCTTTGGTGACTCGAGCATATCGGATACGTCCAAAAGTCATGAACCTTAAAGCAATCGCATGTCAGAATAAACGGGGGGCATGATGTGTTTTTTTTTTTCCAAATGATAAATACGAACCTTGCTTTCAGCTCCTCTTCTGTAGTCTCAAACAACAAATTTCGGACAAAGAGAGTGCAACCTTCTTCGACTTTTGCGCTCAAAGCGGGCGGTTTCGAAACTTTTGCGGTTGACTCTTCGTCGTCAATTTCTTCGTCATCCAGTGTGATTTCTACCTCATCGTCTTCGTCGTCCTCCATGGACTCATCCCCAACTTCGTTGTCAGACTCGTCCTCTTCGGCGTCATCACCCACTTCCACATCAGCATCCACGTCGCTTGTGTTCATTTCGTCCTCATCTTCTTGATCACCTCCATCAACATCCATGGTATCTGCACTCTCATCCACTCCTTCTTCTTCTTCCTCCTCTTCCTCCTCGGCAGCATCATCATCATCGTTTTCAGCTTCAACTTCCGAAGCCTCCTGATTTTTAGCCTCATCAGCAGCCGCATTCTCGGCATACCACTCCTTTGGCATTGCCCAATCCACCGCAACAACACGTCCCGCAATCTTGGACCCATTCACAGCACCCATGGCCTTCTCAGCCTCCTCAAGACTTGCCATGTGCACAAACGCGAATCCTCGCGCAATCGGGGTTCCCTTCTTGTCTGGTTTTGTTGGGAAATTGACAAACTTGACGGTTCCGTGTGCTGCAAAGGCTTTACGAACGTGCGCTTCGGTGGATTGGAATGACAAGTTTCGAATAATGAGACGTGGTTTTCCCTTGTTTTTTTGCAAGTGTTTTAAGTCAATGCATTTGATTTTTCATACGGATAGTAACTCACTGCTTGTGGGGTTTCTTCGGAAGCATCAGCGTTAACAGTGATTGCTCCCTTTGCCTTCTCAACAAGTTTGGCAAAGATTGTAACTCCCTTGAAAACATGGTTGTTGAGTTTCGAAACAGCGCTTTGAGCGTCAGTGGCAGACTGGTATTTGACATGGGCTAAAATAGAGAGAGAGGAGGTAAAAAAAAAAA
>QEAP01000531.1:0-16182 GCA_006535975.1 Chytriomyces confervae | reverse complement strand
CTTTTCCCTCGATTCTTGTGAAATTGGCAACGCCTGGTAAATTCTTGTTTTTCAACGCTTCTAACGCTGTAAACACGATTGCGTTGCTGTCCAACGGTTTCTCTCCAGAATCCATAAACAGTACTGATAAAAAGTAATTGTTTGCCGGCTCGTTTTCGACACGGAAACGTTTCAAGGCGAGATCGAGGAGTGCCGAGGTTGTCATGTCTTGGGTGAGGGCTACAGCTTTGTAGGTTGCTTTTAAGTCCACGTTTCCGGTGTAGATGCGGAGTACGTTGATGAGTTTTTTCTGTTTGTTTTTGTAAGTGGTTGAGAATAAGGCATTTCTGTTGATTCTGTTTTTACGAAATAATACTTACAGGCTCAGAGGATCCAGTGGATGCAGTGACTTTGCTGGATGTGCTTGGAGACGCTGCTGTGGGCGACTTGTCTTTTGTCCACAGTTTCTGGTTTCGACACGCGTGATAAATCAATATCCCAAATATCTAGTTTCCAAGAAACACATTCTCACCTTTAAAAATCCAGTGTTAATGTTCATGTTCATGCTGGATCTTTTGCTCGATTTCCCAGATTCATCAGACCCAGCCACGGAAGTTCCAGCACCTGGATCTTGAGCTGATGCCTTTGACGAAACCGATGCCGCCGCACTCGAAGAAGCCGAAACCCCGGCAGCCACACCCGCACCACTCACACCCCCACTATCCTCAGCCACAGCTTCCTCATCCTCATAATCATCATCATAGTCAATATCATCGTAATTTTCAAACACAATCGCACTATCCGCAAATACAAGCCTTGGTTTACTCGGATCCACGGTTGCAGGCGGTTCCGCAGCGTCTTGCGAGTTTACAAGAGTTTCTTGAATGTTGCGGAACTTGTTGAGGCGCGCGAGGCGTTCTGAGGGGGTTTCAATGTTTTCAGCGGGGATGTATCCAATCTAATTTTTTTGAGATTTCAGATTTCTGGCATTAGAGTTATGGGATTGGGTGGGGAGAATGTCACCTCCTCCGTCTTGACACACTTGACAAGCCACCAGTAATAGTTTGTATCGTCGAGTAGCTTCAGGTTATCGCCCTTCATCACGCACACTTGGCCCTCGACGTTGGCTACGAAGGTATGTAGCGCGTATACGTAGTTGCTGTCAATGACGTCTGCGTCGTTTGCCATTGTTTTCGAACAGTGATTCAATGTGTCAAATGTGCAGGTGATTGCGGCAGGTTTTCTCTCAGATAGTTCGATGCTTTTTGATGTTCGAGATGCCGTTGGTACTTCTTATTATCAGTGGCTGATGGTAGGTCTCTGCGGGTCCGTCTTTTCTTCAAGTCGCGAATGATTGTCTTTTGAATTTATCCTGAAAATTTAAACATGAAAACTTCCGCACATTTTATTTAAGCCGACGAGACAAGATCCACGGCAACCTTGAAGCCTCCAATTAGACTCGCAAGCTGAATCTTTTCACTGCATCCCACTGTCAAATTATATCTGTTTAAAGCAAAGAGTCAACACAAATCATCCATCAAACAAAGCAAAAGCAAAACACTCAACTCGACATCAGCCAACTTAATCAACAACGCGCTCCTCACTTTCGACGGAAGTTCCATTTGCGAAAGCGTTGAATGAAGCTCACCAATGATATCTGAAAGCGCTAATCCTTTATCAATTTTCAGTGCTTGAATATCTGCAAGCATCATACTTCAGTAACCATGAAAACTAAATACGCGCAAAAGCAACTCAACTCGAATACGCTACGTCAAACGTCTCTCCAAACAACCAATCCGCAATTTTCGTCACATCGCTTGGCATGGGAGATCCAACACACGTGTAAATGGCTGCTTCATCCGCGAGAGGGTATGCTGCATGTACGGCTTGGAGAATGTTGAGCATTCGTCGCATGTCGCCTTTTGAGAGTTTTAGAAGCGCGTTTCGGCCTGTTTCGGTGATTTGGACGCTGTGAAAACATACATGTGTGAATGGCTTTCGAAAAATAAAATAAAAAAGCTGAAGAAAGTACTTTTCAGCTTCCACGACGTGATCCAAACGAGTACGGATAAACTCTTCCTTGATGGGAGCGAATCGAAAACGCGTGCATCGAGATTGCAAGGCAGGAATAATTTTGCTGACGTAGTTGCAAATGATGCAGAATCGGACATTTTGCGTGTACTTTTCGACGACTGGCGTGGAATGAGGTTGTTATTCATGGAGTTTTGTTTGTTTTCGAAAGAGGAATACGAACTCCGTCGCAAGGCGTTCTGAGCAACTTGAGTCATCGCATCGGCTTCATCCAGAATAATCAGTTTAAACCCAGAACTACATATAAACAAACAACGCGCCAAATCAGCATCCTCTTCATCAACGCATGATAATCATTTTTCACCTGAATATTTTTTTAGTACTCGCAAAGTTTTTGATTTGCTCTCGGACAACGTCAATGCCGCGATCGTCGGATGCGTTCAATTCGAGAATCATGGATTTGTATTTGGGGCCGTACAGTTTTCGAGCGCATGCGAGGATCATGGATGTTTTGCCTGTTCCCTGCAGCAAAGAATTTTGTCAGAGTGCGTGTATCGAGTGTGGTTGATAGGAAAGACGCTCAACTGGAGGGCCGTAGAATAAAAGATGCGGGAGCTTGCTTTCGTCAATGAATTTGGAGACTGAGCAAGGAAATGTAGGTGCGTATGAGAAGTGGCATGCGCGAAACAACAAGCGAGAGCAAAAAAGAGCACAATCGATACCGGATGAGATGATATCCTTGTGACTGATGAGCTCATCCAGGGCTGCCGGTCGGTACTTTTCGACCCTTCGAAAGAGACCAAGCAGAAAACACACAATGCGGGATTGCAAACAACAACAGCAACGGTTAATCGCCGATAATATGATGATAGCAAAGCGGCATACACACCACGGCAAAGTGTCCTCCATCACTCCGTTCGCCGTTGGCAGTAAAACGAGCTTCTGCTTGCCCTTTGATGCGTCCATGTCTCTGCTTGCGCTCATTCGCAGCGGTGAAACTGGTCGGGTTGTTTCGTGGTCGTCCTCGTCCATGCCAGTCATGAGATTTGCGCGAGGTTGAAGAAGAATATTTTCAAGATTTATAAATTTAACATATTCGTACAAGCTGGGTAATTTTACGGACATCGCAAGCCAGCTAAGACTCCTCGTCATCGCCAGTTTTGGAATACTCCTCCAATTTGGCAGTGCTGCCAAATAACAGTTTCACGTAACCACCCTCCAGCTTGATCTTCATCACCAGCAGAATAATAGCGCCCAACCCCGCTGCAGAATAACCGCATGCCGCCAGCAAATTCTCGTATTCGTTCAAAGAAGGAAACATTGCACTCGCGATAAGGATTGCAAGCGTTAAAAAAGAAGCACCGCACGAAAACGCGCCATATTTGGCAATAATCGTGGTTCGATACCACTGTTTCCGACCCTCGCTATTGCCATTAAACTTTCCTGTTGATGTAGTTGGAGCCGGGTTTTTTAAAAGAAAATAGCAGAAGCACGATAGCATCCCCACATCCAACAAAAACATGCCAGCAACTGAAGCCACGCCAATTTCATGGTAAATCTCTGTGCTCCCAAGTTGGTATTCAAACAAAACCCCTGCGATGAGTTCGGCTATGAGTAAGATCGGGTTCAAAACAGCTAATGCTGTGAGCATCCAGAAGAGAACGCTCCCGCCTTCTCCAATGAGGGATTTAGAACGAGACCAAGTGTAGATGCAATAACACGATTCAAAAATTGTGCCTCCCACTGATTCGAGTAATACAGCTCCTTTTACGCTCCAATATGTGTGAGACTGAGGCAGGGGGAGCAAGAGCGAAGAAAATAGCGCAGCTGATCCCAAAATCATTCCGAGCAGCGAAACGTTGAAAACAGTAAAGATTGGCTGAAACGTGTGCCGCGTTTTTCTGACTCTGGACTGGCCGATAGTTGAAGATTGTGAAGCCATGTGCTGATTTGTGGATTTGAAAACGACGACGAGTAGGAGTATCAGCGTCATGACCATGACCGCCAGCATTATAGCTGCGATATAGAACGCGGTCATATCAGCGCTAGTCATGTCAGCTCGCATTTTTATGGATTTACATATGCTTTCGAATTGCATCGGAGAATCCTTGTTTGCTGTATTTAGAGAAATAGTGGAAGCCAGCCCTTCCTCCAACTGGACTTTTATAAATAGCAGCACCTCTTTCTATAGAGTTTTTGACAGTGTGTAACCTTGATGCTTGAACACTGATAAAGGAAGCTGAGACAAACAAACGATAACGCGATCACGCGCCAAGCACTTTCATCCCAATTCGACAACTAAGCTTCCTCGTTGCTGGCTTTCCCGTTATCCTCCGATTTGGTAAAACCAAATAGTTTCCCGATGCCACCATCCAGTTCGATCTTCATCACCAGCAACACAATTGCTCCAAAACCCTCTCCAACATAAACACTCACACTTAAAAAATTCGTATACATGCTCAAGGAATAAAACAAAACATTCGAGACAATCAGTCCCAGGGCTATGAGAGAAGCGCCACACGAAAACGTGCCGTATTTTGGAATAATACTGGTTTGATTCCACTGTTTTTGAGCCTCTCGGTTCCCATTAAACTGACCCGTCGATGACCTTGGAGCCGGATTTTTTAGCAGAAAATAGCTGAAACATCCCACATCCAACAAAAGCATTCCAGAAATGCTAGCCACACCAATGTCGCAGTAAACCACAACACTTGCTAGTTTGTCTTCTAAAAGAAGCCCGGTGATGAGTTGCGCTGTAAATAAGATTGGGTTCAAAGCAGCCAATGCCGTGAGGATCCAGTAGAGTCCATTCACTTATCTTCAGGAAACATCATGTCTGCACGATGCTTTCAGTCAGTTCTACAAATGCAAGCCATGCATTCGCAAAAAAGGGGGAGACCTGTGTTGCCTCAAAGGCATCTGCGTTTTCAAACTAAATATGTACGATCTTTCATATGGGGTGTACTTTTACCCCGCTCCAATCAACGGCCCGCACATGGACCCCACAGACAACATTATACTCGATATTGATGCTGCACCTGAATCCGATTGGTTCATCAAAGTGACCAACAGGCACCAAATCCTGGTACTGCTTTCATGAAGTCAAGAAAGTGCTCTGGAAACTTGTCTTTGAAGTTGGAATGTGGCGGCCAGTCTGGCAGCTTTAAGATGGCTGTCTGTTCCCACATTGGGTCAACCCAATAACGAAAAAATTCAGAAACAAGCATCTGCATGTTGGAGTTTGTCTCGCAATCAACAACATGGGCAGTCTCATGTCCAAAATGTTTCATAAAGTATTCTGCAGACCAACACCCATCTGTCTGTCCTTCTCCACCTTCATACACCACTGTTTCTCCATGCTTCCAAGCATCATGAAAAAGATCAACTGGATTTGTTGTTGATGCAGGTGAAATGCACGTGTAGTTCCGCGAATCTTGCGAAAAATCCATGTACTGCGTTGGAGTTTGAATGGCAGATGGCAGTGGGTGTCTCAGGAACACCTTTCTCAAGAATGCTCAAAACCTATTTGTCCTTTTTGTTCAACGCGTGCAGTGAATATTTCGAAATTGTGAACAACAGGCCTCAGATCAGGTCTGAAACAGAGGCGCTGTGAAAGCTGCCACTGCATGCGATGCGTCAGCATAAGCAGGTACACAAGTACCAGCTGAACAAAGTGGCATGTGATGCTCAGTCCCACTGGACAGCATTGAGTCATCCCTAAGACATTGCATGGATGTCCATTGGGATTGCAGATGCATTCCTGATTGAAAGCGGAGGTTTTATTCATGCTGTGCAAATGGTGGATCCACGCACATGCTCCTGGTGAAGGTGCAATTGGCTTCAAAAAAGAGATGATATCTGTATCAAAACATGTTAATCTCGCAATGTATTGATATAGTTAAAGAGCCGCAACAGCACCTTTAAGCAGTTTCCCAGAGGAGCAACATCTTTCCACGCATAACACATTGTTCCAAAGTGTCTCTGGGTGCTTGGATGCGCACCAGAAATTCTTCGTCGCTAGGACCAATGGAATCAGGAATCCCTTGAAAGCATGTATGGCAAATTTCTTTGGCGCAAAGTGAGCAAGAATAGTGGATGTTGAATATGGACGTCCTGCATTTGTCACAGAAATGTCACTCACACTTGTCATCGTTTGGCCTCAAGAATGGTGCGATTGGTTGTAACTTTCAGCCAGCTGGATTGTAATGCAGATCAGCAAATTCACTTGGAAGAATCTCCTTCAAAACTGATGCAGTTGAGCAGAGAATATATATTTTTGAGGTTGGAGTATGTGCTTCCACATATATTCCTTTTTCAATGGGGCTCTCAATCTGGCTGCTTGATTGCCACACACATACCTTCCACCTGACCTCAGACCCAAAATGTACAATGCTTTTGCAAGCCCAGGCCAAGGCTTGAGTTGAGCACTTGATTTTATTAGTAATTGGAAGCATGTCATTGAATGTGCCCTGTTGTTACTGCCAATGCACGTTTTGAGACCCCCATTCATTCTCTGGGACTTTTGGACTGAAATCTCACTGCAAAACTTTTAGGTTGCATAAGAATGAAGTTGACTAGTAATCAGACAGATGTCGCTGAATTGTGACTACCAAGATCTGAAAACAAGAGTAGCAGTGCCATGATCATGATCGCTATCATGACTGCCGAGATGCAGGACGCGACCATATCAACGTTAGTTGTCAGCTCGCATTTTCGTGGATTTACAAAAATTCAAGTCTCATTTTAATTGCCCCGCTCAACGGCACCGAACGCTCCTTCTTTCTGCAATTCAAAGATTCAATAGCCCGAACTCGCGAATTGGCCATTTTTTGGTACGACTGATTTCCAACTGGTTGCAGTTTTGAGTGCTCCACGTTGATTCAACCCTCAGCCTCCAACTCCACTTCATCAACAACAATATCACCGATCCAAGGCACGGAACCGAGAAGTCACATGCATGCAGAATGTTTGCAAAGTCATCGGCACGTTTTGGTCGAATGCTGCGCTGAGTTGACAAGAATTCTGGAACCACTGACTCAATTCATGAAGCGTATCGTGAAGGCGCCCAGCGCGATCACTGTCAGACGCGTAGTTTCCTTAGTCATAAACTCTTAAACAAGAAAATAAGCAAGTTCAAAAACGGCAATGACAATTACGACCGCCGACAATCATAAGAAGACATCAAAATAGCATGCGCCAAGATATATTCCTGCCAGACCTCGTTGCCTTCGGAATAACCCTGGCAATGACGCCAGTGATGCTAGTGGCTCTCGGTGTGCTGATCAGGGTCGGCATCCAGGCAGCCAACCGCGCAGACGCGAGCTTTAAAACGTCCAACACCCACATCCAATCCTCACGAACTAGAATCCGCCGCGTTTTTCAGTCCGTGTTCACCATCTTCAACGTATCCTTGGCCGGGATGATGATCGGATCCATTTTCATGCTCCTCTGCCTCGCGATCCCGATTTTGCACTCACACTCAGTGTTTGACTCTCGCGGCGCAATGTCCACATCCACGTTCGGAGTGGCGCTCTACGAAATCTGTTACTGCACGTACTCGTGGTGTAGATCCAAATCCATCATCAAGAAGGAAAAGGGCATCGTATACTACTTCTTGGCAACACTTGTCACAGTCAACCCAGTCTTTTTTTCCGCGCAATTCATCCTCTGCATCATGGGCGATATTGCGGGAGAACCACTCCCAATCCAAATCACGTTTACAATCGCAGCCGTCGCGGGACTGTTTTTCTTAGACTTGGGGTTGCTCTCCTGCTTCATTGTGTTCCTGGTTCGAAACCCGGCTCCAACCACTTTGTCAGGATTATTTAACGGAAATCCGGAAGCAGAGCGGCAATGGAAACGGACAAACACGATTGCTGTGTTTGGCGCTGCTGCGTGCGGGCTGTCGTTCCTGGCACTGGGAATTATTGTGGCGAGTCAGACGTATCCGCCGCTGTTTCCGTACATCAACTTGATGAACGCGTTTGCTTACTCTGTTGCTTGCTTAGGAGCTATTACTCTTTTGGCAATGAAGTTAAGGCTGGAGGCTGCGGCTGGGAAGTCAGTGATGGGTTCTGCGAATCAAACTAAAAGTGGTGAATCAAATCCCAGCGATGAAGCTACTATGAAAGGAATGCGGCACGCGAGAAAGGATATCCCTTGAATAAATATAAAGTACTCTTACATGGCCTTCAGAAATTTACTTTGCAGATCCGCCAAAAAAGGAGGAATGTAAATCTTCAAAAATGCGAGCCGACATCACACAACCCGATCTGATCGCTTTCTTGCTGCTAGTTTCCATTTTGTACAAGTCCGCGCGCAAGGAGATGAAGCGGGCCTCCACCACCGCCACTCAGTCCAAGTATGGGTCACTCCGACGCGTTTTAACATCCACCTGTACCATCTTCAACTTGTCTTTGGTTGGAATGATTTTGGGATCAAGTATACTTTTAATATCACTCCTCCTATCCCTGCGCGAAGCCCATTCTGGGTGGGTCTTGAAAGGAGTTGTTCCATTGGGCACAATGGGTGGAGCCATTTTCGAATCCAGCTACTGCATTTATTCATGGTCGAGATCAAAATCTATTATTCGGAATCACGGCGACTGCGTGTATTGGGGCCTGACCGTGCTCGCTGCTGTAAACCCAATCCTATTCTGTGCACCACTTATTTCAAGTATCCTTTATGAGGTGAAAATTACAGATATAGAGTTTTACCGAATATTTACAGTCGCCGCTGTTGCTGGATTGTTTTTGTTGGACGTGGGGTTGTTTTTATGCTTCCTGCACTTTCTCTTCAAAAACCCTGCTCCAACGGCATCATCCGGCCAATTCAATGGAAACAAGGAAGCAGCAAACCAATGGCGGCGTACTGGAATTATTTCTAAATACGGTCTTTTGTCGACTTGTCTGTCGTTTGTGGGACTTGGGATCCTTGTCGGTAGTCAGCTGTTTCCGTCTTTGAATGCCTACGTGAATCTAATGCATGCGTTTGCGTACGTGACCGCATGTTGTCTGGCTGTTGTACTGCTGGCCATGAAAATGGAGCTAGAGGGGGGCTACAGCAAAGTGTTTGTGTCAAGCCGCCAGTCACCAAATCACAGTTCCCAAAGTAAAGGAGAATCCAATTGGTTGCAAAGCGAAGTTAAGCAATAAACTTGATTTCATTTTCGCGGCGTCTCTGGCCTTTGATTTATGTTGTTAGCGAGTCGCTGTGAGGGTGACTAATATTTACAAACGAGTGCATAAGTTTTATTTGCTGTAAATCTTCAAAAATGCGGGAAGATATCACACAACCCGATCTGATTGCATTCTACATAGCAGCGTTCATGGCAGCCGTCATGGCCATTGCGTTTTTGTTGCTGGCTTACATCTTGTACAAGTCCGCACGCCTTGAGATGAAACGCGTATCTTCCAACGCAAACCAGATCAAATATGGAGCCTTCCGACGCGCTTTAATACCCATCTGCACTGTCTTTAACTTGTCTCTGATTGGAATGATAGTGGGATCAAGTGTGCTGGTTGCCTCGCTCCTACCGTCACTTGCCATAGCCCACTCTCCGTGGGTCTTGAAGGGAGTTTTGCCAGTTGGCACATTTTGCGGAACTATTTTCGAGTCATGCTACTGCGTCTATTCATGGTCGAGATCCAAATCTATTATTCGGAATCACGGCGACTTCGTGTATTGGGTCCTGACATCGCTGGCAGTTGTCAATCCGATCCTCTTCTTGACGCAGTTCATTTCAGGAGTGCTTTTCGAGGCCCAAATTGTTAGTATACTCTTCTACCGAATATGTACAGTCGCCGCTGTTGCTGGATTGTTTTTGTTGGACCTGGGCCTGTTTCTTTGCTTCACTTACTTTCTCTTCAAAAACCCTGCTCCAACGTCAACATCAGGCCGATTCAATGGAAACACGGAAGCTGCAAATCAATGGCACCGAACGGAAATTGTTTCTAGATATGGTCTCTTGTCGACTTGTCTTTCGTTTGTTGCATTGGCGATCCTTGTTGCCAGTCAGTTGTTTCCGTCTTTGAACGAGTTGGTGAACTTGCTGCATGCGTGCGCGTACTCGTTTGCATGCTTGATGTCTGTTGTGCTGCTGGCCATGAAGGTGGAATTGGAAGAGGGGTTCAGCAAACTATTCGCACCAAGTTCCCAACCGGCAAACGCTAGTGTACATAGCAAAGAAGAGATGAGTTGGTTACAAAACGAAGCCACGTAATAAACGTGATTTATTTCGCTGCGTCCCTTGTCCTTAATTTTAGTCGCTGTTGGGAGCGGCAGAAAATGCAGTGTAAATCTTCAAATGCGGGAAGATATAACACTGCCAGATCTGGTTTCATTCTACATTGCCGCGTTTATGCTCTCAGCCATGATCGTTGCGCTACTAGTTCTTCTCTCACTGGTCTTCAAGTCGGTGAATCGAAAACACGGACTGAGGCGCCGAGGATTTAAGCCTGTATTTACCGTCTTCAACGCGTGCTTATTTGGCATGATCCTGGGCTCCATCATTCTTGTCGCTTCGGTCCTAGTCTCAGTTTCCCAATCCCACTCCGCCACACAAGTCAGGGGATCCATTTCGTTTGGAACTTTCGGCGGCTCTCTTTTCGAATCCTGCTACTGCATTTACTCATTCTATCGATCCAAATCCATTCTTGAAATCCACGGACGCATCATCTACTGGTCCATCACAGCTCTGGTGGTTGTAAATCCCATCATATTTTCAGCACAGTTTGTTGCGAGTATTCTGTTTGACTACAGCATCGCCAGCAGGGAAACCAACCAAATCGTCTCCGTAGTGGCGGTAGCTGGGCTGTTTATATTGGATGTCGGGCTGTTGTCTTGTTTTGTAAATTTTCTGGTCAAAAACCCGGCGCCGATGAATTCAATGGGTCGGTTTAATGGGAACAAGGAAGCTGAGAGACAATGGAATCGAACCGATGTTATTGCACGGTACGGCGCCATTTCATGCAGCTTATCGTTTGTGGGGTTGGTGATCATGGTTGTGAGTCAGCTGTTTCGGAGTGTTGATGAGTCGGTGAACTTACTACATGCATGTGCGTACTCGCTCGCGTGCCTTGGATCGGTGACTTTGTTGAAAATGAAGTTCGAGTTGGAGGCCAAGGGCAAAAACAACAGCAACAACAACTTGGATGATCACAGCGGCGGCCAGCTGGAAATCAGTCGTGCCAAAAAAAGCCAATTTGCGAGTTCAATTCATTAAATCTTTGAATATCAGAAAGAAGAAAACTCCGATGCCGTTGAACGGGGCATTTAACGAGACTTGAATTTTTATAAATCCACCAAAATGCGAGTTGATATGACTGAAGCTGGTACGGCCGCGTTCTACATCTCAGCAGTCATGTTGGCGGTCATGGTCATGACACTGCCACTCCTACTTACTGTCATTTTCAGATCGACGAAGCAAAACAAAACTAAGCAGCCTTCAACAGGCGACCAGTCTAGAGCCAACAAAATACGGCACGCGTTTCTGTCAATATTTACAGTTTTCAACGCATCTTTGCTGGGAATGGTGCTGGGATCATTTGCGCTGCTCTTGTTGCTGTTGCTCTCGCTCCCTCAGTCTTACGTATATTGGATGGTGAGAGGACCAATTCTCCTCAAATCGTTTCGAGCCACGATGTGCGAATCATACTACTGTCTATATACATGGTCTCGATCGAAATCGCTCATTGGGCAAAGCGGGAGTGTTCCCTACTGGATCCAGACGGTGTTGGCTGTCTTGAATCCACTATTAGTTACTGCCCAACTCGTCACAGGGGTCGTATTTGAATACCAACTTACCAGCATCGAATTCTACCACAACATCGCTATGGCTGCCGTTGCTGGGATGGTTTTGTTGGATGTAGGGATGCGGTCGTGCTTCAGCTTGCTAAAAATCTGACTCCAGCGTCATTGACGGGTCAGTTTAATGGAAACCAAGAGGGTCAAAAACAGTGGAATCGAACCAGCATTATTGCAAAATACGGCGCGTTTTCGTGCGGTGTCTCGTTTTTGGCGCTTGCAATAATTGTTGGGAGTCGGTTATTTCCTTTTTTGAACTCCTCCGTGAATCTGCTCAGCGCGTGTACTTATTCTGCCGCAGGGTTGGGCGTGATTGTGCTCTTGATGATGAAGATAAAGTTGGAGGGTGGTTATGGAAAACTATTTGCCAGCGTTACTGGAGGAGTATGGTAAAACTGGTGACGATAAATCCTGACCGACTTGAACTAAATGTAGTGTCAATGTCAATTAAGGACGAGACAGAACTATTTGAACGCATTGACTTGCTGAGAAAGCCGTTTTAATAATGTAATAATGAAAGTCCACGAAAATGCGATCTGACGTGTCTGACGCTGATATGGCCGCGTTTTGCATCTCGGCAGTCATGATGGCGGTCATAATCATCACTCTGCTACTCCTGCTTACCGTCGTTTTCAGATCCACGAATCTAAGCAGGACTTTAACAGGCGGCCATTCCAGAGTCAACCAGACGCGACGCGCGTTTCTGCCTGTCTTGACCGTTTTTAACGTATCGTTGTTGGGAATGATTTTGGGATTATCTATGCTGTTTTCTTCGCTTTTGCTCTCGCTGCCTCAGTCTCACACATATTGGACCGTAAAAGGAGCTTTACTGCTCGAATCACTTGGAGGCACCGTGCTCGAATCATGCTACTGTATCTATACTTGGTCGCGATCCAAATCCCTCATTGGGGAAAATGGAGGGGTTCTTCACTGGACTCTTACAGCACTTGCTGTGCTAAACCCGATCTTATTCACGGGCCAACTCATCACGGGAGTCTTGTTTGAATATCAGCTTACAAGCATCGAAATTTACCACCAAATTGCCGTGGCTACTGTTGCGGGCATGTTTTTGTTGGATGTTGGGATGCTATCATGCTTCAGCTATTTTCTGTTGAAAAACCTATTGAGTTTTGATAGTAAAGGATGATGTTTATTGTTGTGTAACCTTCCACTTAAATACTAATAAAGTAAACTGAAACAATAAATGTTAATTGCTCCTGAAACGCATTTTGTTCCAAACAATTCTGCTAACAAATTCAACTGAAACCACCCGGCGATGACGATGATGACGCGTCGGTGCCACCGGGGTCGGGAACTTCAACAAAACCCGCCTCCAAGTACGTTAACGGGCCAATTCAATGGAAATAGCGAGGCACAGAAACAGTGGAATCGAACCACCATTATTGCAAAATATGGCGCGTTTTCTTGCGCTGCTTCGTTTTTAGCGCTTTCTTTGATCGTCGCAGACGCTCTGTTTCTTTCTTTGAATGCATATACGAATTTGTTGACAGTATGCGCTGATTCTGCAGCGGGGTTGGGGTGATTGCATTGTTGGTGATGAAGATCAAGTTGGAGGGTGGTTACAGGAAACTATTATTTGGCGGCACTGGGAAATCGGAGGACTGTGGAAAAACTGGTGGCGGTGAATCCTAGTCGACATTAACAAAAAGCGATGTTGCTGTCCATAAAAATTGAGACGGAAGTATTTGATACGTGTTGAATTGCAGAAAAAGCCGGTTAAATCGGGGAATAAAAATGATGGGTGAACCTATGAAAATCTGTTTTCATGTAAGAAAGGTAAATCCCGCAAAATGCGAGCTGACGTGACTGACGCTGATATGGCCGCGTTCTATATCACGGCTGTCATGCTCGCGGTCATGATCGTCACTCTGCTACTCCTGCTCACCGTAGTTTTTAAACCCACGATTCAAAAGGCGACTACACAGTCTTCTAATGGCGGCCACTCCAGAGTCAGAAAAACGCGGCACGGACTTCTGGCAATCTGCACTGTCTTCAATTTATCGCTGTTGGGAATGATATTGGGATCAGCTGCGCTGTTCTCATCGCTCTTGCTCGCGCTTGGCCAGTCTCACACATATTGGACCGTGAAAGGAGCTGTATTGCTCGAATCAGTGGGAGGCGCGTTGTTTGACTCATGTTACTGCATCTATACATGGTCTCGATCCAAATCGCTCATTGGGGAAAGTGGGAGCGTTTTCTACTGGGTCATCACAGTATTAGCTGTTTCAAGCCCGATCCTATTTTCAACCCAACTCATCACAGGGATTTTGATTGAATACAAACTTGCAACTATCCAACTTTACCACCAAGTCGTTGTGGCTACTATTGCTGGGATGTTTTTGTTGGACCTGATCATGCTATGGTGCTTCTGCTACTTTCTTTTAAAAAACCGGGCTCCAACGACATCAACAGGTCACTTGAATGGCAACAAAGAGGCTCAAAGACAATGGAATCGAACCACAATTATTGCCAAATATGGCGCGTTTTCTTGCGCTGCTTCGTTTTTAACGCTTGCAATCATTGTCGCGAATGTACTGTTTCCTTCCATGAACGAGCACGCGAATTTGTTGTGTGCGGGTAGTTATTTTGCGACAGCGTTAAGTGCTATTATTCTGCTGGTAATGAAGATCAAGTTGGAGGGTGGGTACGGAAAACTTTTATTTGGTAGCACTGTTAAATCTGAAGATGGTGGAAAAATTAGCGGTGGAAGTAGCATAACTTCCAAGTGTACTCCAATAATATGAAAGTCCCTCTCCTTTTCGCCGAATTTTATTTTTTTTGAAACCCCAAATGACCGCAACTTGACACAAACGCAAACGCGGCCAACGCGTGCCCGTTTACCAAAATATAAGTTACTGGTATCCCGTGTCAACTCATTCGTTCCTAAAAAATGCAAGTTGACTGAAGTTAGGCAGGAATGGCGCATACTGGATTAAGTTGGACAAGACGGAAGCCAGAAGCTAGAAAGTTACGGCCCATGATGAATATCATAACTGAAGCTGCGTAGAATGCATTAAATTGAGTTGCGCGATTGCCTGCGCCCGTGATTTATTTCCCAAACGGGGACTTGGATTTTTCAAGGGATCAACGTACTTCGTTTGGGAGTTTGATTTCACCCACTTTTAATTTGATTCGTACATTCCACCACTGACTTCCCAGCCGCAGTCTCCAAATGCAGCTTCATTGCCAAAAGAGTAATAGCTCCAATACAGGCAACCGTGTAGGCAAATGCGTTCATCAAGTTAATGTACGGAAACAGCGGCGGATACGTCTGGCTCGATACAATAATTCCCAGTGCCAGAAACGACTGCCCACACGCCGCAGCGCCAAATATTGCAATCGTGTGCGTCCGTTTCCATTGTCGCTCTGCTTCATGGCTTCCATTGAATAACCCTGCCGACGAGCATGGAGCCGGGTTTCGAACCAAAAACACAATGAAACATGAAAGCAACCCCAAGTCTAAGAGAAACAGCCCCGCGACGGCTGCGATTGCGAAAATGATAAGGATTGGGAGAGGGTATCCCACATTATCTCCCATGATACAGATGATAAATTGTGCTAAAAAGAAGACTGGATTGACTGTGACAAGCGCTGCTAGAAGGTAGTATACGATTCCCTTCTCCTTCTTGATGATGGACTTGGATCTGCACCAGGAGTACATGCAGTAGCAGCTTTCATACAGCGCTACACCAAAAGCTGATGCAGACATTGCGCCGGGAGAGTCAAGCAGCGAGTGTGAGTGCAGCATTGGGATGGCGAGACAAAGGAGCATGAAAATGGATCCGATCATCATCCCAGCCAAGGACACGTTGAAGACAGTGAACATGGATTGAAAAACGCGGTAAATTCTAGTTCGTGAGGATTGGGTATAGTAGTTCGATGTTTTGGAACCAGCATCGACTCGGTTGGCTGCCTGGATGCCGACCCTGATCAGCACACCGAGAGCCACTAGCATCACTGGCGTCATTGCCAGGGTTATTCCGAAGGCAACGAGGTCTGGTAGGAACATATCTTGACGCATGCTATTTTGTTGCCTTTTTCATGAATGTTGGCGATAGTGATTGTCATTGAATTTTTTTTTGAATTTTCTTATTTTGCTTACAAAACAGCCTATTGCTGAAGACACGCAAAAAAGTGCTAATTTCCTCTTTATCCCGCGCCATGAATTGATTTAATGGCTACTCGATGGCTGTTGCGAGTTTGTTTGCCTTTGTTTTGTAAATTTTCTAGCCAACCCGGGCGCGGACGAATTTTAACACACCGGTTTATTGGAAACACACGTTCAAATTGAAGCCAATACTGTGAATTACATCTTCTTGTCGCCGATTCCCCCCTTTTTTTTTTTTT
>QEAP01000530.1:0-16265 GCA_006535975.1 Chytriomyces confervae | reverse complement strand
GTTGGCGAATTGGAGTGTATGGATGTGTAAACTTGAAGATGGGGGTCATTGTATGTATTGTTTTGATCGTTGAATACATGTTTCTTGGACTGTGTAAATCTGTGCATGCTTTTGAGCAACCACGCAAGAGCAGCATCGGTATGGTACAACTGTAGCGTTGTATTTATTCCTCTGTTGTTTTTTAACGTTTCATGGATCTTTTTTGTATGACTCTAAAAACAGTCACCGCGACACTTTTGACGCGCGGTGGGCGCCCTTGTCTTTGGGATGAAATTCTCCGACGGATATTTTATTCGGATATATTTGCGCACTTAACCCGTGGAGCAATAGTTGCGTTGTATGCTTACCTGCTTGCTCTGAACATCCGATTTACACGTCGCATTTACGATCGATCCTGTCTTCATTCCCAAATGCACTGTTTCAATTTGTACATTAACAGACCGTTTATTTTCGATAAAACAGTCACGCGACACTGTTCTGATTCATTTGGAGGTACACTATCTGGACATGTTTCACGAAATCATGCACATCTGTAAACTGTTGTTCGCGTGAATTGGATACGTCATTATCTTTGCGTGAATCGGCAGGCATTAGTTCTTGCAGCCCTTTCAACCCCCCATCAAACAACATTGTGGCAATCATTCCCTCCTTCCATTGAATCTACACACAAACGTTCCCCATGCATATCAACAAAAAAAAAAGGCACACATCGAAGAAAAAAAAAACAAAATACAAAACCTCCGGCCAATCAGGCAAATACCGCGGATCCGCAACAACATTCCGTAATTCAAACAGTTCGATAAACTGTTGATCCATTGTCCGCGATTTCGGGTGACTGAAGCGGCGGTATTCTTCAAAGATGGAGGTGTAGGACCAATGTTGGATTTTGCGGATGCAGCCGACGAGGCAGCCTGTTCGGTGCTGGTTTTTTTTGTTGTTGTTTTTCGATGTGAGCGCGCTGTGTGTGTGAAGCGAGAGAAAGAGATCAAGTCGCACTTTTCCCTTGTTGCAATGGATCAGGACTGGTTGGTAGTTGTGGTGAATGGACTGATGATCAAAAAAAAAAAAAAGTATGGATGCTTACGCGGCAAATTCCTCTTGTCCAAGATGACAGACAATGCTTCATACATTGCTTGCTCGGGGATATCCATGAGATCCTTGTTGCCTTGTTTTTTCGGAATAAACGCGTCAATAAAAAATACAGCAGCAACGGTATAAATAAAAGAAAAGTACCGGCAACGCCAAACTGAAACAACTTGATGTTGTTTTCGTTCAAAAACTTTTGGTTTTGTTCCGGATATTCTTCAAGAATCAGCGTCCTTTTGCAAAAAAAATGAACATGAATAAACCGATAAATACACAGATAAATACAAAGTAAAAGACATACAGAATCGACTTTAGCTTCAGTTTTTTGAGAAACGAAAAGTTTTTGCGCTTTGGGAAACTGGATCTGTACACGCCCTTGCAGACCATTGTGAAGTTGTCGCATGGGAAGACGACTTCTTCCTCCTCGATGGGCTGCGTTGAGAGAGTGAGAGAGAGAGAGTCAGTGCGTGCGAGTGATGGTGTGCAGTTGCAATGATTCACCTGGTCCATGAGTCGGATTTAAAATAAATATTTAAACAGTCTTCAAATGAACAACAACAACTCCTACGATGACGACGACTTTCTCGACGGTAACAACCACACACACACTCTCTCTCTCCCTCCATCGCTCTACTCTACAGCATCAGCACAGCTTAGCAATACTTGCACTTCCCCTCAGACATCCTTGACGACTTTACAGCTACAGAACAAGCAACTGTGACCGCATCCAGCAAACCCACCACAACCACCAACAACTACAACAACCATGCCCAACCACCGCATGAAGAAGAAGAAGAAATCGATCCATCCGAATTCGAACGACAACTGCAACTGGGCATGGAACAGCTTCTCGCCGGATTTGGCAGCGCCTCGAACGCTGGCAATGTCGATGAAACGGTCGAGAAACTATTGGGCTCGTTAAAGAAGGCTGCGACAAAAGATGCGAGTGTCAGTAGTGCTTCGAATGCATTGGATGCAAAAGAAGACTCGTTCAAGAATATTCTCACTGACACGGTCAACACGCTCAAGGATTCGAATCAGAAAGTGGAGGTACCTTGAATACAATTTCCTACTTTCTTTCTTTATCCGTTGAAAAAACGGTTAATCGAAAAAAACAACTCATCACACAAAAAGGGCCAAATCAAAGACGCCGCTCTGGACGAAAGCTCACCCGAAGACATGGAGGCAATGATGAAAGAGCTGGAAGAAATGATGGGAAGCGCTGATTTTGAAGACATGTTTGGAAATGTCATGAGTCAGTTGATGACGCGCGATATGTTGTATGAGCCCATGAAGGATCTTGTTGGGAAGGTGTGACTTTTGTCATTTTTTGATTTCCCACCCCTCTAATTCTTGTTTTATAAAAGTACCCGGAATATTTGGATGCAAACGCGTCGACAATCTCTGAAGAAGACATGACACGGTTTCGTGGGCAACAGCGGCTCATTGTCGAGATTCTAAAAGTGTACGATGACCCTGCGATTTCAGGGGAGGATGAGGGAAAGAAGGTTGCCGATTTGATGCAGCAGGTATTTATGTATTTGCTTCGTCTTTCCTCAACTCTATTTTTATACTCATTGCAAATCAAAATAAAACAGATGCAAGAGTATGGGAATCCGCCAGAAGGTGTTTTGACAGACTTGGCGCCAGGAATGGGCGTGGGTGCCGATGGTATGCCCGCGTTTCCGTTTCCAGGGTTGCGACCAGATGCGAATCCCGACTGCTGCATCATGTGAAAAGAGATGCAAGAGAGAGAGAGAGAACAGAGTAAATAAAATATAGTATCATGAAACCCGTTGGCAAGAAGAGGCCTAAATGAAGTGCTTGTATTCTGGTTTCTGTACCAGTTGTAGTAAAGAATACAAAAAATGGGTTTGGTAACTTAAGCAATAGGCTCTAGAAGCGCATTTGGGGTACTTCGATCTCCCGCTCGAACAAGTTTCGAATACTGAATCCGCAAGCGCAGCGATCGCGGCACAGCACTCAGAGCAAACAGGAAACACACACTCCAGAAAATAACACTGCGTCACAATAGAGGAAATACCTCATTTGCATTTTGTCTTCCAGCAAGACCCCAAACTCTTGAAGTCGCTGCAAAACAACGCTTGTCATCTTCACCAAGACAGTTCGGATGAATGACACAATTAGAACAAACAGTCTTCTTCCAACAGGTTTTTGAAAGTTTAATCCTCAGCGCACAGAGTGGTCCGTGCCAAACACGAGCTCCATGCTTGACAATAATCGGCGGGGGGAAGTAGTATCGGAGAAGGTCTGCTTCAATTAAGGTTTTCATTTGATGGAACCCGCTCTGAGCGATAATAACTTGCTTCAACGAATCAAAAATTCCCATCACCCATGTAACCCCAGCTGATGGAATCCATGATAACGCGAGAGCGCCTCCTCTTCAGGGCAAGAAAAAAACATGCTTTCCGGTGAAAACAAGTTGTGGGGAATTTGAATCCAACGGCGCCATAAAATTCCTCTCCGCGCAGAACGCACAGTTGCCGAAATGATATATTCTCAATCCATCACAACGAGTCGAGGCAAATTTCATTTTTTTGCCATGCCAGCGAAAAACATTTGCCGAGCCCAACACAAAGTTCTCGTTTTTTGAGTTTTGACTGTTTCTGAAAATCTGTACAGCGCGGCTGAGCAAGCGGGAGATAATCAGAAGAAACGTTTTGGCTGGTTTTTCAAGCGTTCAGGCAGATCGATTCCAGCCAGGTTCACGTGATATAAGCAATGGATCAGCGTCATTTTTTGGTTTCGTTTGAGATTTTGTTGCAGTGTGTGGCTCCGGCGCGCGCGGCTGCGAGATAACATTAACAAGGATGGCGATTGACTAAAGATGGTGAACGTACAGCGGGGCTGAAGGAATCACAAGCACGTGAATCGATTCGTGTGGGCGGACTGGATTCGAAAAAGACGACAATTTCGCTCCGGCGAGTTCATGGCCTTGTTCGGTCGCAGTTTGTCCTCCTTCGCTGCCATTGGCGAGACGCCTGATCTTGGTTCGAATGGCGTCCTTGAGTTGCTTGACCGGGCGGGACGGGTCCACTTTGACTGTGAAAGCAGTGTGGTTGGTGCTGTCATTTTTGCAGTCATTTTTGCAGAATCCGCGACACGACTTGACGTCCAACACACACAGCAAAGACAAGTCTCCAACAAGCACAACAAGTAAAGTGACAACCAGAACCTTTATTTCACAACACTCCACAAAGAAAGAAAATAAAATAAAAGCGATTCAGTGTCAGCCGAGATTGCTCTCGTTTCCAGTGGGAGCCGCGAGGAGGCCCTGAATCATATCCCACCGACTCACCTCAGACATCCAGTGTCCATGCTTGATCCAGCAGGTGTTTCGACGGTTGAGTTATTCGAGAGAGGGTTAACCAAGCGCGGGTTAAATGCAAAAATGTGGGGGATGAAAACAAACAACAACACAATATAAAAATAAACACAAAAACGGTTAGAATCCAAGCGCGCGTAGCTCCAAAGAGCAGACTTGACTTGAGTGTCGTGAAGCAGGAGAGAGGCAAGATATGGCACGAGGGAAAGCGCACACTCAGTTGGCTGCCTGAGTTGGTTTCCCCTGCACTCCATACCAGGCTTCACCTCCTGCCCCACCTTCCCGTGCAGCACCAGACAACCCCATTTGACGCGTCGACTGCCTCACCCCGCCCCCTCGGTGGTGAGAACCGCTTGTTGCTCTTGCCAATGGGTACAATTTTTGCAGTCAATGGTCTTGTCGAGAGGGCGGGGCCGTCGGGGAGCGACTGTCTTGGGGGATATGACGTGGTGGTGACGCGAGGGCGTTACTTGCAAAGGTGAGGAGGACTGGCTTGACTGGACGTGGAATCAGGCGCGTCGAAGCGAGAAGAGGACACCTGCGCCTGCTGAGAGGCGGTGGATGTCATTGGTTAGAACATGGAATGAGTGGGAGTGTGTTGTGTTTGATGCTTACTTTGTTTTTGGGTGAGTTTTTTAGACAACATTTTGACGTCAAGAGCGCGCTTTTTATACGCGCGGGCGTCAAAATGTGCGTGCGCAGTCGTCAAGAGAAATGGACCAATCAGAATTCGTCTCATCGACCCGCCCAAAAGTGAAAAAGCGTCCGAAACAATCTTTCCCAACAACAGCAACAGCAAAATGCAAGTCACCCACCACAACCACCACTCGAAACATCGACAGGCGCCAGCACGGTCGTCGCAACATCCCAGCAAGTGTCAGAGCCGCTTTCTTCGTCGACAGGACATCATGCATTTGCAGTATTCGATATGGGTCACTCCGCCTGATGGATTCAACAAGAAGCCCGTCGAAAAGATGCAGAATAGACGGCTTTCCCTCTTCAGAATGAGTGAGCCGGATTCGTGAAGGCCGCGAGCGACACCCGCGCAGAGAAACAAGTCACGGCCCATGACACAAGCGGGCCCACAAAACAAAATGTCCAGAAAGCAACATGCAGGAATCCCATCCAGACACTGCGAAACATGCCCACGGAATCCTCCCCCACAATTGTGTGAGTTCAAATTGACATGACTCTTTTTTTCCGCAACGTCACAGCCAAAACTCATGCCTTGTTTTCCACCACCTCCCACACCCACTCACAGGTAACACATCGTCGCGCGCCGTTCATTCGATTTCAAGTAAATCAGGCATAATGGCAGGCATAGATGTTGCCACCCTCGCGTCTGGACAGATTCGAAAGAACTTGTCGGGAATTTGCGGGGTCTCGTTCTCTACTCAACACCAGGTGAGAAGATGCGTGGATACGATGAAATTTCACGGGTCTGAAGAAGATGTTAAAAGATTGCGCATTCACAGATCCAAAGTTGTTGTTGTCGAATTCGATGTGTATTGTGCACTGAACCCAAAGCAGAAGAACCCAGAAAGAAGTCACGAAAAAGCGATCGAATTTGGAATAATGCCCTGTCCCTGTGACGAGAAATAAAAAAAGGGGGTTCCCGGATGTTTACGGGCAGTGAGTTGGTCTGCAACAGCTTTGAACGATCAATTGACTGACACTCACATGAATAAAAGCATCATGAATCTGCTTGGATAATATCCGGCTATTCATACCATCGGCAGGCGATCGAAAACAACCGGAGATGGAGAGAATTGGCTGATATTATTGTCATTATCGGAAGTGTCAAATGAGCGCGAGGGTGTTCAGAAGTAGCGTGGGAAACAGCTCAGCTGACGGCGAACAGAACATATTCGCGCGACTGGATCAACTGCCGCAAGCAGACTTAGAAAGTCCTGTTTACTGCAGAACCAACCTGATGTTCGATGTTCGCATTTGACTTTTTGAAAATCGCCCTCAACAAACGACAAATAATAAACCGGCTGGAGTCAAATCATGTTGAACAAAAAAGAGTTTTGAAAGAGAACAACGAAACAACCAGAATGATTTCATTTCTGCAGGATTTGAAGCACACATGGACTTTCTGAGGAGTCTGTGTGTCAAGAAACAGCAGGCCTCCAAACAGGCTTCTGATGGTCATGGATTGATGCAGCAGAGCGAGCCGCGATGGCACGCAAAGTGTCGGGAATGCCAGCGTCCAACTCAACAGCGCTTCTCAGTCTCTCGTGCGAAGGGCTCTTGGCCATAAGTGCCGCTGCAAGTGCATTCGCGCGCCAGGAGGTGGCGGCGAGTCGTGGCTGCTTGTGGACCATCTTTTGGTTGTTGGTTGTGGCATTATCAGTGAGGCTGGCTGGTTGATGGTTGGTGGGAGTTGAACAGACTGGGTTTGAAACGCAGCGCGCTTTCGGCGCTTTATATCTGCTAAGGTAAGGTTTGGGTACTCGTGATCTTGACGTTCGAAACGACGACTGTTCTGGTCGAGTTGATTTGCATCAGACGCTGCAACAGGCGTCCTTGTCCATTCACATTGTATTTATTCCCTCCTTCATTATCGCGTTATTGCCTCTTGACGTCGTATTTACCCTTACGAACAGCTGCAAGTTTCGCTCTCGCTTTCTCAAGCTCCTTCTCCATCTTCAAAATCGAAACCTGAGCATCCATTTCCATCACCCTCGCACTAGTTGAGCCCACATCTTTCAAATTCGTTCCCGAAAGAATATCCGATTCACTGAATGAAACGCCCGCATCTTGCGCCGCTTTCACGAGTTGGTCTGTCGCGTGCGTGACGGCTTTTCCCGCTGCTTTGAGACCGATTTGGGATTGGGAGTGGACTTCAGAGTTTGCGGCGGCGGCTGAAATGAGTTGTGCGGTGCTTGTGGCGACGGCTTTAGCCTGTAATTGTGTGTGGAGGTATGGCCGAGGTCAGAGAATGTTTTGTTGTTTTGTTGCCTTCAGATGATGCACCTTCACGGAAACCATTTCCATTTCGCATTTATCTTTCACGGCATTGTTGGCGGCTTCGCACAGCTCTGCGGTGGACTGTGCCACTTGCTTTGCGGCTGAAACCTGAATCAAGAAGTTAGCATGTACACCTGTCAACTGAATAACTCAAACTCACCAATCCATTGCTCCAAGTCCCATCAGAAAAATACGCCTTTCCTCTACCCAAGATATTCTTCCTCGCTGTCCCTCTCGACGCGACAATCTCTCTTTGCGCATGCGTGGCACTCTTGACCAACGCACAAGTCGCTGCCGCAATCGCTTTCGCCGCCTCCAAAATCTGTTGGTCAAAGTTCAAATCCTGATTCACACCCCGCGCTGATTCCTGTGGCTTGAGACATGCCAGTTTCTTGCTAGCGGCTTCAATAGCCAACGCGGCAGAGAGAAGTTCGCGTTCGGCAATGACGTTGGGATCTGTTGAATCAACGTATCCAGAGGGAATCAGTTGTTGAGAGGAGGAAATGACCATGTTGAGAGACTGGGCCAGGTTCTTTGTGGCGTTTTGGATAGTCTCGTTATGTTCTTTTGGGGATGCTTCCGAAGAAGGTGGAGTCTTGATGCAAATGAGAAGTTGCTTCGTGGCCGTGATTGCAGCGTGAATGGAATGAATGGTTTGTAGCTTTGTTTCCGCTGGAGCACCTTCTGCCGCTGCTTTCCCAGTTCGAGCCAAGTCATTCACTTGTTTACGCAAGATACCAGCTTTCGAAACGAGTTCATCTTGTTTAGCCAGCTGGATTGAGCTTACGAGGTTTGCAGTTGTTGTCACGAGTTGTTTTGCAATGTTCATGACTTCAGCGGGTAAAGCAGTTCCTTGCACGGGCGCGTTTGTGTCGTTGAGGGTCGTTAATGCAGCGTCCATTTCTTCAATCGCGCCGTCAAGAGCGCGTTCTCCTCTCATCGCTTCATCACTTAAAACCTTCGTAATTTGCACAAGACTCGCGATGGAAGCAAACGTTGTCCGCGTGGATTGATCCACAGCCTCTCGATGCGTTGTTTCATTCTGTCGCTGAGAAACAAGCACGCTTGAAGATTGAATCAACGTTTGAAGAGACTCGGCAACAGTTTTGGCAGCTGCGAGGAGTTTTTGTTGCATGTGGTTGTCGGCAGATGTGATGGATATGGCGCTTTCGCGTGCTTTGTCTTTCAAGATGGTCGCTGCCTGCGTACAATTGTTGAAACACCGAATCAACTCGTCTTGATTGCTGTGTGCGGCATTCGATAGATTTTGAACGGCATCCGTCAATGATTTTGCAGACATGAGAAGACTCTCCTTATGTTTCGAAAAATGATCTTTGGCATCCAACGGGTCCAAGTTTCCACTTTGCGCAAAGATTTCGGCCGATTCCAGATCCAAAATAATGTTGCTTGTGCAAACAAGGGATTCTTGAGCTTGTCTGAACGCGCGGTTTCCATGCCTGGCGGATTCTAAAAGAACTGCGACAACGTTTCCAACTTCGCGTCCAACTTGGCCGAGTTTATGTCTGGCAGCATGGTCTACTCCCGTGGCGCTCTTCATGCTTTGAAGGCTCATTATTTCAATCAATCGAGTGGATACTATCCCAAGTTCTCGAACATTCGCAGGGAGGGACTCCCTCGTCTTGACCTCGCTCGATAGTTGAGCAGCACAGTTTGCATACTTGCAAACAGTTTCATAGTTGCATGAAATGGCTTCGGCATACTCTCGCAACGTTTCAGCAGATTTGGCCTTTGTCAACACGTCACCCACTTTTTCAACGAGTCCTTTACAAGTTTGTTCCAGTTCCGCGACAAGCTGTGGATAACTGCATACAGTTGTATCCTCCAAGTGGTCAGTTTCAAAACGAGATGCAGCGGATTCGATTCTCTTTGTGGCAGTCAAAAACTCGCCAGATTGATCATGCGCGCCTTCAAGCGTGGAAATGAATGCTTGAATAAGTGAATACGTGGATGCGTGGGTTTCTTCAATTTGACTGGCTTTGTCAGTGTGAGAGACGGTAGAGTTTTTGATTGCGTTCATGAGCGTCTGAACGGATTCGCTGACAGCTTTTGCTTGGCTGAGCAGACCAAGTTGAGTCTCCTTCTCAGGCAGCGCGGATGCCACTGAAACGGATAAGCTGGACATCTTTGATAGAAACAGGGGGATCTTTAAACGCACGCTAACACACTGCCAACAAAAGCCATTGAAACGCATACCTTGGCCAAGCTTGCCGGCAATTCCGTCACAGCATTCTTCAACTGCGCCACATCCGTGCAGGACGCCCGAGAAATAACATCCACCAAACTCGCCAACCCTCTCACCGTATGAACCAACCCGTCGCGACTAGCGCCAACCCGACTCTCCAAGTTATCCACCGTCGCATCAAAAATCGCAGCATCAAGAACATGAATTGACTCTGAAAGTTTCGATATCGCATCAGAGCATTCTTTTTGGCCTGGTGCATGGACAGTAACAAGTTCAATGAATTTGAGGATTGTTTCAGTGATGCATTTGGTTTGTTTGGTGGACGCTGTTGGGACGTCGGAGCAGTTTGGGTTAAGTAAGCTTTGTTTGACGGCGTTGACTAGATCTTGAACGGCGGTAATCAGGTGCTTGGTTACATCCAGGATGGGTTTCTGAAGCATTGCGCATTGAGGTGAAACTTTCGCAGGCGCTCCCACAAACTCATTGCTTCTCGCGAAAGCAACAGTCCGATTCACAGTCCCGAGTAAATGCAAAGATGCTTCTTGAACTCGCATCAGTGCATCTGGAGTTGGTTCTAGCGCCAGACATTTGATCGAAGGCACAGACGCCGCCGTGTCCAGCGCAATTTCTTTGGCAAATTGAATCAACTTCAACTTGGACGGCTGCGATATAGCTATGGCAGTGGACCCATACGTTTTACACAGACCACACAATTTTGAAGTTTGTTTCGCGATCGTTCCAGCAAGTTCGAGAATGACTTCATGGTTGTTGTTTGGGTCAATCAATAACTGAAACGCTTTTGTGATATCTTCAGCGATGGTTTCGAATTCAAGGATGTTGATGGAAGGAGGGATCGCGGGAGTCGTGCTTGGATCCGAGATTCCAATCAAATACACGGCACGCGCGGTGCTTTCTGTCACGGCGTGCATGGTTTGTGCAAGTTCCACCATCATTTCTCCATAGTTTACTACACTTGATTCGTTCTTGGATGCCAGAAATGCAGTCACCGTTCCATTCATTTTTTTCGACAACTGTATGATTGTTTGCAGGGTTTGACCGTACGAATCCTCGTTGCCTCCAGTAGTTTCATTAGCCTGTGAAAGAAGAGTTTTGGCTTGTTGGAGGGCATCCAGTGCGTGTTTGCATTCTTTGAATCCAGGCGCAGGTGCGATACAGAATTCGGAGGCGGATGTGAGTGTTTCCGCTAATGCGCGAGCTTTGGCGAGTAATTCGTTTCGAAGACTGTGTTTTTTTACAGGTTTCAATAAGCATGAACTTGTGCAGACTTTCAAAACGTACCTGCTACTAGAACTATCCAACGAAACTTGAGTGATAGAAGTGAGGAATTCTTTCGACAGATGACAAACGCCACCAAGGTTACTCAAAATCCGATCCGCTTCAATATCATCAGCGCCGCTATGACTCAACGCGCATGACGCTTCAATAAACTGCTCAAAGTCCGCCGTGAAGGACACTGCTGAAGTTTGAAGCTCATATGAAGAAGATTTTGCCGCGGAAGCAAGAGCGCCAGCAGATTCAGTCAAACAACTGATTGCATTTTGAAGTTGAATTTGAGCAGCTGGGTACGACAGCGCGCTTGCAGTGCTCATCTCAAGTTTCTGCACTGTCAGCGCTTCACTGTACTCATCAACAACAGCAGCAGCTTTTCCCAACTCTTTCCTTCCAGGCATACAAAGCTCCATCTCAAGCAACGCTTCCTTCGCGGCAGCAACTAGCCGGTTCGTGCTCGTCTCGAATTCATCATCAGTTTCACGACTCTTTTTCGACTTCGCCGATTCAATCAATGCAGCAAGCGTGCCAGCAACACCTGTAGCGGCCAAACTCAAATGATTCTTGTATTCTTCTTGGTCTGTATCCGTGGCAAGGATTCCTGCAGCACTCAAATGAATCGCTTGAAGCGCAAACACGGCTTCTGCAGCGCTAATTCCAGCAGATTTATCATCATGCAGCATCACGGCTTCACATAGCGTGTCGATGGAGGATGAAATGGTTTTGATGTTTTGATGTACTTTGAAGGGTTCCGTTGTTGTCGATATAGATTGAGATTTGCTGTTGCTGGACCCAATACTCTGTTGAAGCGATTTGATGGAACACAGCGCGGATTCCAGTTTAAGGGTTGAGCAGATTTCTTCGGCTGTTGTGGTCGATTTTTGGACAGATTCCAGATCGGAACTTGTTTGTTGAATGAGTGTTTCGACATGAGATTGTATGGCCGAGTCTCCAATCGTCGGTGTTATTGATCGCGCTGATTGAATCAAGGCTGTGAGGGCGGGAATGATTTTCTGGTAATCGCATCCAAGTCAGCAACCATCAACAAACACCAAACAAGAAATTACCTGAGCCTCTCTCAACAACTCATTCTGCGCCACCAAATCATCCAAATCGAGCACATGACACTTCCACGAACAATTCAACGCCGCAACCGACCCAGCAACATTCTTGACTTGCTGGTTAAACTCAATCTGCCCAACTTGATTCCGATTCGAAGGTCCCGCCGCCACAGCCGCAGAAACCAACAAACTCTGCGAAGCCAACAAGTTCTTCACAGTTTTTCCAAGTTTTACCATTGTCTTTTTTTGCATCGAGTGACCTGATGAATCGTTCACGACTTGTCGGATACAATCAACCATGTCATGGAAATGCGACATGGTTCGTGGGTCGTCCGAATTTTTGGATGCTTCTTTTGCTGCGAGAACCATTTGGGAAGTTAGGTCTGCGAGTGTCCGTGCAGAGCTCATGAGCTTGTCCTTGTCTTGGTCCTCCTCGCCCGTGTCCAGCGCAACGCGCTTCATTGCATTAATATAATGCGTATTGGACAGCGTCAATTCTTTGGCTGCATGCAAAACATCATCCGCCGACACACACTTGTCAGCAATACCATCGATTGACTGAATCACATCTTCAAACTCTTTCTCCATGGGTCCAACTTCATAACAAACTTCATCACAATTCCTCGCCTTTTCAAGTAACCGATGAATCGATTCTTGCACCCTTTCAACACTTTCATGAAGCGATTCGAGCACGGATTCATTTGTAGTTGCCGTTGAACATGAGTCACAAACTTGAAGCGCCGCAGATTTGACAAACTCTGCCGCGCTTAACAACTGGTCTAAACAAACTTGACTACTCACAACCGGAGCCACCATCACAGTACACGCAACCAACTGATTACACGCGTCGGCAACGAGTTTGGCGTTACTCGCAACTTGTAGTTGATCATGTGGGTCTGAAATGTCTTCAGCAGATTTTCGTGCTGCATTGATGACGTCTGCAACAGCGCGGGAGACGGATTTCGCGAGTTCTTGAAGTTCATTTTGGGTGTCATCGGGGACATCTGATCTCCCAATCAATGCAAGGAGGTCGGAACTCGTGACGGTTACATTCCCCGATGAATTCAAAACAACCTCTTTCGACGCCCCTTGAGACAGCACATCTTGAGTTGCCTTAACATAAGCCCCTGCAGACTCAAACACATCTTTTGCCGCTCGTTTAAAGCTCTCCTTCTCTTCAAGACTATTCGTCAACGCAGCCAACAATTTGATCCCATTCGCCATTTGCAAACAATTACAAGTAATCAGATTCACGCTTTGAATCAACGCATCAGGTTCGACACCTTCGAAATCAGACTTGAACAAGTTAATCACAGATGCGCAGTACGCTAAATGTGACGTTAAGTGCGATGAGACCGAGTCCACGTTGGTTTCGATTGTTGTTTGTTTCCATTCTTGCGAGACGGCGTCATTTGCGAAGGGCGGAAGTTGAATGTCGTTGTCGAGGTCGCGCGCGGCATTGTTGAGAACGGCTAGGTCCATTGAGATTGTGTCTAATAGAGGTTGCAGCGGTTCATTGAATTCAGGGTTGTTGAAGTTTGGTTCGTTGCTGAGAGATGTTGGGACGGATTTCGGAAAAGCGCGGCTGTTGTTTGCAGTCATGAGCGTCCCAACACGAATCTCGGTAGCTTGTTTATGTCCGTTTGATAAGATGGCTGCATTCGCTGCCTTCACGGGTTTCACGTACTCCTCCGAAGTCGTAAGAACCTCATCTTCCTCATGAAACACCTTCTCAGCTTCCTTCTTCTTTTTCAGAATGATATCAATATACCCAGCAATAAGTTGCGAGATTTGATCGCCCTCCGAAGTCTGCACGGTAAAGTAATTATCCGCGTAATCCCCAAAATCAAGCGTGAAACTATTCGCAGCAGCAGCCCAACGGCGTAAATGCGTCAACGGCCAAGTCTTGATGACATCTTTTGTCACTGCATCCAGGCGCACAATGCTTTGCTTCGTAACTCCCAGCAGCACGTCTGCAAGTTTCGCCTTCTTGTCCAATTTTTCTTTTACCAAAAAGAATGTGATGCCGTAAGTTTTGAGGCTGCGACTGAGTTGCACGTATCGGAATTTTGCATTGAGATCGGAGAGGCCTTGCAGTTTCGCGTGTTCGGAAATGATTCGTTTGGTCAAGTCGCGGTTGTTGCGGTATTCACTTGGCACGAAATCCATCAATCTGTTACAATATCTCCAATGAGATGCTTGATATCAATAAGCAAAGAAGCGCACTCACTGTAAATGCGCCCCCTTATGCCGATCCGGTTCATGATTCCCAAACTGGCACTGTGCCTGAATGGCAGCAAACTGCGCCGCCTCTTCCAAAGTGCACGGATGCTTGCCAGTAAGAATCATTTCTTTTGCCTGGTTAAACAATAAATTCAGTTGAATCGGATCGTTGCGGTCAATGTTTTGGTCCGTGTAGAAAAACTTTTTCTTGAGAAGGACAGCATCTGTTTCTTTGACGCCTTGTTCTCGGAGGGTCATGTCGGGGTTGAGCCATTTTGCTAAAATACAAATTAAGTTAGTTGGTTATTGCTATTAAAGATTCGATAGCTCACTTTCTTCTGAGCTCGTCTTCTTTTCTTTTGCCTTCAGATGAGGGAGCATGGAAGTGAGTGACATTTTACGCGTCGAGCCGGTCGAAGGAGGCTTCTTGAGCATATCGGGTGAGCCTCTTTTCAACGCTTCGATTGCTCCAGAATCCAGTGCAAATGAATACTCGTCGGCGTTGTGGATTCCTAAAAAAATCACAAACATTTTCAAACTCCGACAAACCCGTGACACAAAACACACGCACAACTTACCCAACCGCTCACAAACAGCCAACACCAACTTGCCCACATTCAAACTCTCATCTACAAGCACAGTTTTAACACTCTCATCCAGCGTTTTCACTTTCAACGGACAATGCTTTTTCCTGAATTGCAGCAAATCCCCCGTTTTGAGGTCATAGTAATCAAGCACTTTGCTTGGATGTAGCCATTTGCCGGTTTCAGGCCAGAAGAGGCCGTGGTCGGATCCGCCGGCGGTTTCGCCGAATTTTGTGCGGATTTCTTTGCACGCGTCGTGGACGAATGTGGCGCCGGAGAACTGTGTTTGAGTATTGTTTGGTTGGTTTTGTATGCAGGGCAATGGTGGAACAAGAGTTACTTGAAGTGTTTTGGTGGATGATTGATCGACGGCGTTGATTTTGATTGTGTGGAGTGTTTGCGGGTTCATTCTTCTTTCATTTTTTTTTTTTAAGAATATACCAGATAAAAAAGATTTGATGGAAGAAGACGAAATCAAGATGATGGGTAGATAAATTAAGCTGAAGGAAGCCACGCTTTTGTGCTTTCATTTGTTGCGCTCTGATTATTTGAAAAACAAAGTGTCAAAAAAAAAAACGCGTCGTTTGTTGCCAAGAAATCAAACTACTCACTTTCCCTCCACTCTCAGTCCCAGAACTGATTTTATCCGATGCTCCGCGTTTCGCAGATTTTTGTTGACTCTCCAACACATAATTCTGTGACTGCGTCGACTGTGCTCGGGATCTGGATGATCCAGCCTGCGGAGTCTCACAACCTTCATCCGTGACAGACCCTCGCGCAGAATAATCCGAATCCGGTCGACTCACACTACTCTGCCTATCCGATTCTTCATCCCCCGCCCCATTCTCTCCAGTCGGTGAAGCCGCCTCGCTAATCGCCGGGCTCCTGCTATCTCCACCATCCAAGAATGGAAGCGCTCCAGAAAGAATCGCATCCATCCCACTCGCTGCCTGGGTTGTAGAATCTCCTGTCGCAATTTTGGGTGTCTTGTCTGCAAGGAGTTTTCGTTTGCGGAATGTTTCGGGGCTGGCGGGTTCATGCCGGAAAATGAATTCAAGTTCGATCGGTGTTCCATCGGGTGTTGCGAGAATGTCGACGATTTTTTCGTCCGGAGTTCGGCGCTTTTCCGTGTCTGTTCAACAACAGCCGTCGTGGGGGGAGAAATCAATTAAATTGCCTTCGAGAATAATACCAAAGTAAACTCAACTCTCTCCCTTCACTTTCGTACACAAGAAATGCTTGACAGCAGGATCCTGAACAACTTTAAACTTGTCCCTCACAATTTCCGTAATCTCTTCAATCATGGCCCCAGAACTGACACCAATCGTTTTGTAAGTCCTCGCGCCAGCAGCCCCATCCGATTCATCAAACCGATAAACTCTCATGAGATGATAATTCTTTTCAAAAATGTTGAGTTTCTTGTTGATGATGACTTTGATGATGTTGTCATCATTCATCAAAACGTTTGCAGCGCGTTCTTTTCCCTCGATTCTTGTGAA
>QEAP01000529.1:0-16291 GCA_006535975.1 Chytriomyces confervae | reverse complement strand
TTTGCTGGGTCGACTTAAGGTTTACGGACACCGCTCACAATCACGCTGTTCTGTCGGTCATCACACCACAGATTAGTTTGACAACAAAACAAGAACTCTCTACACGCCGATCACTCTACCTTTGTTGAAATCCGTGCAGGCGTAACACTAGCATTCTTCCACCTTCAACTGCGGTAAAATACAATCCTGGAGAGTTTTGCAAAAAGTAGCAAGCAGTCATAGCTTTGATGGATGAGATTCGTTATTAGTGGGAAAACTGCACGCAAAGAAAACGTGTGCTTCATTTCCAGGGCGCGAACAAGAAGTGCCGTATCATTTGTTTTAAGGTGGACTGTCTGCGTAACCTCACTAATGTATTTAGCGCCGTCAATGAATTGGCTTGAGAACTGTCTGTTGGTGACACTGCTGTTTCGATGGAGCGCTGTTCATCTCAACAAGTTGGGTTGGCAGGAGAGAGAGGTGGTTGACATGTTTCAGAGTTGCACGTGTTTGAATAAAGCCACACGCGCATTCGCTGAAACTAAAAAGACGCCACGCACGCCACGGACATGGCGAAATAAAGAATAACAAAATGAGGCGTCGATTGCGGTTTCAGTGAATCTTGAACGTCGGAGCTTGTGCGCAAAAGCCATTTTTGTTTGTTGTAAATCTCATTCGGCTTAGGGTTATTCAAGATTTGCAACGCCGAAATCTCATTCCAAAACCCGATCCGTCAATCCCTTTGTGCATCACCGTGATCTCCACTTTGGAATAAATCCAGTTTCGTAACTAAATTGGAAATATATTCGACCCCTGACCTGACCCGCTGATTGGCGATTATATATTTCTCATTAGTTTGGAATTTATATAAAGTGCTCCCTGTTTCACAACAGCCGCTCTCGTTTTGTTGACCCTTGCATCCCCACAGTCCGCAACCCAAATGCCCAACATCTCCAGGAAACCACGCATCCCAACTCGATCAGCTTCACTGGGCAAACTACACAACGTCGATAAACCTCTCCCGGATATCCCTTCCCCCGCAACCCTCGTCGACCAAGACTTGCCCGAACAACAACATGATCCACACGCCAACAGCGATCGCAACAGCCACTACGCACGAACCTACTCCCTCCTGATTGAGTACTACTACTCAAGCCAGACAAGCAGGAGCATGCAGTCGAACAAAGATGACAACAACGACGACAACGACGACACCGGAAGCGACATGACAACCTCCGATTCAGAAAGCGAGTACACGGCGGACGAAGCAGCGTCTCGACAAAGTGTAGTCACGGACTTGTACACTGTTGCCAGCTCATACCACCCAAAATCACACATGTCACGGAGCGTATGGACGGCGGACGAGGCAACGGTTGAAACGCTTGAATTGCAAGATTTGGACGAAGATGAGTTTTTGAATGAGGAGCAAGTGGAACAGATTGTTTCGCACCTTCGTGGCCGGGGATTGCCAGTGTATGAGGACTCTGAAGACTCGGAATCTGAGTACGACGATGGATACGAAGAGGATGATGAAGATACGGACGGCATGAGTTTTGTGGCCAGCCTCACAGAATCCAATGCATCCATCCGGCAGGCCGAGAAGGTGTTCGGACTCATGCAGAAACACGGCGGGGTCAAACTGAAGAGCCTGATGAAGGACCTCATCCGATGGAAACATGCGAAAGACGCTTAACCTCAGTGTCTGATACTTCTTAACAGCTTAATGCCTCTTGTACATAGTCTTGGTATCCCTCTCATAAAATATATAAAGTTTAAACGGTCTGACCTTGTGACAATTCCATTTCTATATCTCTCAACTGAATACTCGCTCAAACACAAGCATATCCTTCTTAGTCTTTATCATAAATTATGGGGAATGTCACTTGAAAAATATTTGCAAACATTATCAGGTCCTACAACAGTTCAATGTTCGGAATAAAGGAACGACACTAGACTCATTTCATGTCCGACCCGTCCATCCTACCACTCTCTTTTGAAGAAGATGCTGTATCCCGAAGACTAGAATCTTCCCGAGGTACTGCAGTTATTGCAGGCGGCAACCATTCAATCTCCACCTTACTCGCCAAGAGATCCACTTTCTGACAAAAGAAGGAAATGAGCCATTCGCGAAACCCAAGCATCTGATTCCTCATCCTCTCCATGGCCGCTTTCGCCCGAAATTCACCCTCCGTCAACCACCAACCAGCCCGCCTCGCTGCCTCTTCCACCATACCAAGCCCGCTACCACTCGTTGCATTCGACGACGGTAAGATTGCCGTGTAAAAATGCCGCAATAATAACCGGTTAAACAGTTCCGTATCTTCATGGTTCAATGCATGGCCACGTCCTTCAAAAACAACAAGCCGTGCACCCAGCATCCTCGCCAGATCCCAACTGCTGCGTAAATGTACGAGCGCGTCTTCGGTTCCGTGAATCACCATGGCGGGGATACTGCTTTGCAGGAAATAGTTTTTGAGTTCGTCCAGACGTGCGCTGGAGATGCGGAATGAGATGATGCCGGAGAGTTGTCGCAGTGCACTTGAGAAGGATTGTGGGGGTCGGCTGTCGATTCGGCCTCCGTGGAATTTTAGCATGTAGTCGAGGTTTGATGTGAATCCGCTGTTGGCTGGAGCGGGAAGGTTCAACCATCGCTGCAAAAACAAAAAAGTTTTTTAGATGCTTTGGAAATCCTTTTCTAAAGTAATTCAATGCATATACCTGACTGTACAGGAAGAAGGGCATCAGGTTTTTGACCTTTTCAATGCCAAGGGCAATCTTTGTGAATGAGGAAATGAGCCAGGGAATATGTTTCATGGGCGGCATAGCTCGTGCCGAGCATGTTGATGCAAGCGTTAATGATTTGATACGCGCGGGTACCAGCAGGGCCAGTTCTTGGGCAATCTGACAAGTTCCAAAGATTCAAAAAAATTAGTCCCGTCTCTTTTTGTCACCCACGTCACTTAGCAAATAAAAGGAAAGACGCCGCCCTGTTTTGCTTACCATTCCACCCATCGAGACACCAACAACGTGTGCAGAAGACCAGCCCAACTGATTCATGAGATCCACAGCGTCTTTTGCCATATCCTGCATGCTGTAGTTTTTTGGCGGAGAGGAAGAGAACCCGGACCCCCGATTCTCATAAATACACACTTCAAAGTCGCCATGCCTTCCAAAGAACTCTGTCTGGAAGCGCCAGTTGTCACAAGATCCCGCCCATCCCGTGATAAAGAGCACCTTGTGCTTGCCGTTGCCATGAATCTCATGGTACAGATCGACAGGGATGCCGCGATCCACGGCAACGGTTGTCATGACTTTTGTGACTGAATCTGTTGATTCAATGACTTTGCGCGTATCTCTGTATGAGGCGGCGGCGCAATCTGATGCGATTTCGGATGCTACTGCTGCTGTTGCTGCTGCTGCTGTTGTCGGCGCTGAGTGAACATGGGTGCGGGACTGCGGTGCGAGAGATGTGAGATGTGCAAAGAGGAGCGAAGGCGGCTGCGTGGATCGACCAATGTGGATGTGTGTGTTGTGCCTAAAGTGGATGCGAGTGCGACTTGTGCTGCGACGGGCAATGTTCATCATTGCGAGAGGATTGAGCGGGCTGTTGCGAGTGCGAGTGCGTGTGCGGGAGTGCGGTGGTTGTTGGTTGGATTTCGGCTGTTTAAATTCGTTGGTGTTGGTTTGACGTTTCATTTATAGTTGAAAGAAAAAAGGTCAAGCAGCCAATCAGAATGGGCTTCCATCACGTGCCGCAACGACACGTGCTGGGAAGCTAACTCGGCAAGCAGCTTCGTTTTCAAGTGTAATTTGGACACATCGGTCCTGGTCAAGAAGCCTCTTCTGAATCTGTTTCCTCATCACTGCTTCACATCCCGCCCTTCAGAACCCACTTGATTCCGCACACTCCACGCCGCCAATCGAAAGTTTCGCGAAAAGTAGAGCACCAGCACCGGCGTGCACACAACATCAATTGCCGCGAAAAACTGGCCCACATAGCGTAAAAACAAACTGTCCTCCTTCCGAATGCTTGTAAACACAGTGGCAATCACAAACACCATGATTGGGACATAACACACACTCAACACGCACGACATGATGAGCGAATTCGCCAACAGTTTGCGCTCAGTTTCGATGCATAAAAGGTCAGAGTTGTTGTTGTTGTTGATGGTAGGATTTGAGGTATTGATGGAGTTGCTGCGCTTCACAGCTTCGAGAAAGCTGGCGTTGCTGCGAAGGACTTTTGCTGAGTACAAGTACGTGGAAGTGTACAGCCAGAAAATGAGCGTATTGGCAAACACGAAAGCAAAAGCAATGTCCCATGCCCAAATCTTTTGAAACTCGCGACTTTGAGGCATCATTCCGTCTGTGCTAGGAGACAGCGTGAATACAACTGACACAATTGCCACGTGCACTGCAAGCACAAACACAATGAATGAGTAAAGGTTGGTTGAAAACTGGCTTGGCTTTTGGTGGATCATGCAGAACCGCTCCACTGCGAGAAACAGGTTTCCACACACCAAGAGTCCAACTGAAATTGATGAGCAGATTGCGTACGCATTGTTTCGCATGGCAGATTCCTGGCCAAGGTTATGCAGGATCCCGTGAGTGATGCTTCCAGCGGACCATACCAAGCAAGTGATCAAGATGAACAAAATCTGGCGGTCGATTCTTGTTTTCAGTAGCCGTTGCCAGTGGTATATTGCTGCCGCGGTGATCCAGCCGTTCAGCAGAATGCCAACTCCAAAGACGGCAATGTAAATGCTGTATATGGCGCCATCGACGCTTTCCAGCAGCAGCAGATATGATGAATGGGTATCCTCTTGAGCCATAGGATGAAAGTATTGTTTGAATTCGGCAGCTGTTTCAAAAATGAACCTGAAACTGACAGATTTCCTGATTTTGGCGAAAACGCAAGTTTCCTTTATTCTACATTCAATCTCACTCAACAACCGCGCACTTTTGAATTGAATATTCCCAACTGATTTCAGCGTGCAAAGTCTTGTGCACGCCACAATACTTTTCAACACTTGCAGCAACCAGTTCGCGAACAATACTTTCTTTCCGATGCATCTCATCAACATCCTCAGACTCAATGATCAAATGCACATGGATGCTCTCCCACGGCTCCGTGTCCTTTAACGCAGCAATCGACGCTTTCCTTTTTTGCGCGCGAATCTCGGTTCTGATGCTGGACACGCAAAGTTTCTTGTTTGAAAGGAGATCATGGCCATGCATCCGCCCAATGCAAGTAGTATGAGAGACATGGGAGTTGTGGCTGCTGTGTCGGTGTGGTTGATCTAGTTTTGCATGTGTTTTTCCAAAAACGGGTTTTGATGATGGATATGGGGTATTGGAACGACTCACGGCCATCGCAACTTGCGCATTCGAAGCCTGATCGCGACCAATGAATCGAAACTTGTTTTGCGCAGCAAGAGCATCTGATGTGACCTAGTTCTCAGGGGAGGGGGTTGAATGGAACAGTGGGGTTTTGATGACTTGAACTCACCACCACGTTTGTCATTTCACGGTTCGCATCAAACTTGCGGAGAGATGCTTTCGAGGAAAAGAGGTGTCTGCAGGTTTCCCGTTTCGCACGTAGCCGGGTCGTGCATGATCTTGCGCTGCAGAGCATTTTCTGTTTGATTTTTTATTCTTGCATCAACTGCGTGGTTGAGACTGCGGTTCTATTTATCTTCTCTTGGTTCTCTTCTTTTGTCGCTGATCTTGCTAATTGTGTATCAATGTTGGCGATGCACAAACGCGGAAGAATCACGTTATTCTTTTCAGAGGTGTCAGATCAGGTGTCATGACAATATTCTGGGTGAGGAGACACCATGTTGATGTGGCATCGATGCAAAAATATAAACACCCGCGGATTCGTGAGCGCGTTTTTGTTCTCTTCAGCACACACGCAAACAAAGTCGTTGATTCTCAGCAGCAGCAACTTGTGCATGTTCAATTAAATATTTATTTGACGAGAGAGTCGTTGCGCAGTTCGTTGAGAGTGGTAAGCCATACTCGGGCTTCAACAATAAAAAACAAAAAGTTACATCGGCGATGAGAGATGAATAGAACGTTTGAGTTAAGGAGCCGGAGTACACGCTCATGAAGACACCACAAAAGGTGTGTCATCGCCCAATGTTTCATCGCCCGACAACTCCTCCAGCGTCTTTCCTTTCGTCTCGGGAAGCAAGAATGTGGCCACGATACCAGACGCCATAATCACACAAAACACGGAAAGGACAACGACCGTGTTGGATGCAAAGTAAGGCCCCACGGCTTGGATTCCAATGATGGCGCCGACTTTACCGCATGCGGCAGAGATACCGTGACATGTGGCCTTGAACCGTGTGGGGAACACTTCTCCAGGAATGATGAAGGTGGTGGAGTTTGGACCGAACTGGAAAAAGAATTGCGCAATGGTGTACACAATCAGGAACGGAACTTGTTGCTTTGAAATGGTTTCCCAAGTGGCAGCGAGGATGGCCAAGCAGATGGTGATGATGACGAAACCCATGATTTGAATTGGCTTTCGGCCCATGTACTCAATCAAACCGACAGTGAACCAGTATCCTGGAACAGTTCCAGCACATGCCACAATGATGTTGCCAATCGCGATTTGGTAAAACAAGTCTTGGATATCGACGGGCGGGGTGATGAGTTTTCCGTCCACACTGATTTTGGCGGGTCCGTTGAAGTTGATCAAGCTGAGCACGGTGGACTGGTTCAGCGCCAATCCGTACCAAGCAACGTCCAGAGCAAACCAGCAGTACGCGGTACCAATCAGAATCTTCAGGTTCTTCCACTGGCTAAAGTACTGGATAAAGTCCGACATTTTGCTTGGCTTGAGCAGCTCGTCTTCATCAATGATCTTGGTCGTAACTTCGGTGGCTGGTGCAATGGGAGCAGTTTGGTCTTCGATTTGGAAACCGTCGGTAATGATTTGAATGTCTCGAGCGGCTTGTTCAATGTCCTTGTTGACATCGACGGTGAAACGCGGGGTCTCAGGGATGGTGAAACGGAAGTAGACGGTGGCGAGGGCGGGGATGACTCCGAAACCGATGGCGATACGCCAGACGTAGTCGAGCACGGCGTAGTCGTTACGGATTTGGTCTTTGAGCGCGATCAGAGTCAAGACGTACACAACGGATCCCATCAAAATACCTGAAGCACGGAAATGTAAGTATAAAGCAAATGTAGTTGTTGATAATAGAAAAACTCACCGATTCCTTGCATGGAGAAGACGGCAGCAAGCATCATTCCACGGTAACGCACAGAAGCATATTCAGAAGTAATGACGGCAGACATTGGGTAGTCACCACCAATTCCGATTCCAAGAAGGAAGCGCCAGATGGAGATCATGACAATGATGGACATTCCGCGCACCAGCGACGACGAAAACGTGGATCCAATCGTGCACACAATGATAATCATGAGCTCGATACCGTACACCTTCTTACGACCCATTGAGTCACCGAGGATACCAAACGAGATTTGGCCAAGCAGGTTTCCCCAGTTGGTGGAAGCCTTGAGCCAGCCGTCCACGTGCACGCCGTTGGGGAAGTGGTCGACAAAGTTGACTTTGGTGTTTTGAGGGGTCTTGGGGATAGGAGCCGAGTTGTTGAAGCCGGGCATGTTGGCTGGGTATGAGCCGGAGATGTACTCGGGACCATAGTAGACTTGGTAAATCATGGGCAGAGCCTGTGAGATGACAAAGACGTCGTATGCGTCTGAGAAGAAACCGGCGCCGGCAATGAGAACTGCACGGATGTGGAACCAACTGAGCTTGGCCTCGTCGAGGTGGGCGAATGTCTGGGCCTTGTTCTGAGCCATGAAAGGGTAGTTGTTGTTGTTGTTGTTGGTTGGCAGTTGGAGTTGAAGGTTGTTTTTAAAAACGGAAAAACGGGTTTCTTTTTCTTTTTATGGCAGTTCAGACGCTGGATTTCTTTGGGCACGCGCCAACAAAAGCGATTGAAAAAGTGGGAGATGGGGACGGGTGTCGCCCCCTTTTTCGGTGCCTTCTTCTTTTGACTCACAAAATTCCCGACAAAATTCCCGATTTTGTTGAAAAAATTAGGGTTTCACACGCAGAGAAAGGGCACGCGCCAAAATATATTTTGTTTTTATTTTATTTATTTTATTTATTTTGTTTCATTTATTCATCTGAATATCCGTTTATTTTCCATCTATTTTATTCCACTATTCTCTCGCGCATCAGTTGCTGCTGTGCACAAAATGGCGACGCGCTGGTGCAGCTGGCTGCTCCAGCAAAGGATCTCTCATGTCTGGCCCATTCGCAATAGCATCATTCATGTCCCGCCACGACCTCCCCGCAAACCTCGCGTTATTAAACAACTGCGCATGCCCACTGACCCCTTTAAACACTGAGAAATAAAACACAGGCGTCCCTCCCAACAACAACACCATTCCCACAATCATGAACCCAAACGAGAACCCAAATTTGCCATTCTCGCTGTTGAAGTCATTGTATGAATCGTTTCCGGCTTGGTTTTTAAAGACTCCGAAACATAGCACTGTGAGGAATTGGAGGACCGTTGTTGCCGCCATTAGAATTAGGCAGGATACTTTGATGAGACGGATTCGTTTTGTGACGACTGGTTTGTTGTATAGGAAACCCATGTAGTAAAAGGTCAGCACTGCTCCCACTCCGGAGCAGAGGGACGCTAGTTCAAAAATAGAAATTTAGCTGTCGCATGAAGATGCGTACCTATGGCAGCGTAGTTGGGTCACTCACACATGACAGCAAAGAATCGAAACGCCTTCAAAGCGGCACAGTACCAAGCATGCTCACACGCCAAGTACTCTGTCTGGCAAAATGTCCCGCTGCATCCCTTGGCGTAAAACACGCCGTATGAACTAGTTACAAGTTCAAGTGTGGGAGTGAAGTGATGAGCTGATACAAAAAGTTATCTCACAAGACTCACCCGTCATAGTTTGGGTACAGCACGTAGAACCATCCGTACGATGCAACTGCGATCGCATTCAGCAATGCAGAGATTGTAAATGGCCACACGGAAGAGTTTAGCAGCGTCTTGGCGGACATTATTGTTGTTGTTTTTTTTGAAATGGGTTTCTGAAACAAAAAGGAATCCAAACAACAACGCGACCCCAACAGAAAGACATGAACAGTGATAAGTGACATTAAAAGCGATTATTTTATATGCAAACTATTTCAGTAGATTCAAAGTTGCTATGCGTCCCTCCTGTTCTTCCAAAGCACCATCCCAAACATTCCGAAAGAAACTGCAGACAGAACAGCAGCAACGGCCATCAACACCAGAGAACTTCCAAAGCTGCCACGCGCGGTATTGGGTATACTAAAAGTTTGCATCAATGCAATCCTTTGTGGCAGCACCTCGCCAGCAATAAAGAGACCCGACACATCGTTGGGGCTGTTGAAGCTTGCAACTGCTCTGTTTTTAAACACGACAAAAAACGCGAGGGACAACAGTTGAAAAGCCAAGGCGAGAAAGACGAGGGCAAAGCTCGTGATGCGGATGTGTTTGACAGTTCGCGCGTTGAATTGAGTAAAGACGACGGTCGACAGCGCAGTCACGGATAGTACCACGGTGATGACGCATGTGCCGATTGCAAAGACTTGGGAGGAAATGAGGGGCTTGCACGTGGGTGCATTGATGCAAGTGTATGACCCGCTGTGGCAGACTTGTCCGAATTGATTTGCGGTGTTGGTGTTGAATGAAGCAGTAGTGTTGGATGAAGGCTTATTACACTAAGAGAATACTGATGGCAAGTGGTAAATGCTTTTTCATTATCTGTATTCGTCCATTTGGTCTTGGCATCACGACGCCCGTGTTGATGTCTGCCTTGGCCGTGGGTGTTTCATTGTACACGCGGGCAAGTGTTGATTCAACTGCGCATTTGCAGGTGACTCTTGTTGTTGCTGGATGGGGTGTGCAGAGTGAGCGGTTGGTCGGAACTCGTTGTTGTAGTAGATGGGCAGCTTTGGTTTGGGTTTCACGTTTTGAACAACGAGCACACTGTCCTGGCGAGAGATTCTGGATGTAGGTTCAGGGTAACGAGATGATTGCATCGTCGCGCGATATGCGTTGTTGTTTGTCTAACGTTTTGATGTGTAAAGTGTTTTTTTTTTTTTCGCACAAATGAATGAAGGGGAATTTACAAACATTCCATTTAAAAGAAAAGCTTCCCCGCCTTTCCTTCTCATTATGACTTGCCGATAAGCAACTGGTCCCTTCAAGGACTCATGATTACTGCAAGGCTGGGACCCCTTGGCGATACGAAAAAAAATACGTTTTTTTTATTCTACAGGACAAAATCAAACCACGCCAACCGGCACCGCATTGTAAAAGCTCTCCTCCTCCCCTGCATACGGCCTCTCGTACACACAATCCTTGAAAGGTGTCGAACTCTCCCCGCTTGAATGCTGACTCATCCCATGCTCGACGCCAAACCGCAGATCCTCCATCATCCTCATCAAGTCCGCCAATGCCACAAAACTCAATGCTGCCGCAATAACCAGCATCCAGAACGATCCCCCAAAGCGTCCTTCAAAACTCCGGAAATCGTCAAAATAGTCACGAGCGGCGAGGAACCGGAACACGGTAAACAGGACTAGCCCCGACGATTGAAGTGTTGCTGTGACGGCGATGATGGCGAATAGGTATTGGAGTGCTGAAGTGCGCATGGATTTGGTGGTGTGGCGCATTTGGAGGAGAGACATGCTGAGGTATGAGGTATATGTTGCGAATGGAATTGTGATGAAGGCTGTGTTGTTTATGATGTGGGTGTGAAGGAGGTGAGTCAAAAGCAGACACTCGCAAAAAAAAAAAAAAAAAAACTTGCGGGCATCCAGCCACAAGGGCGGGTCCAATGAGCTTACCGAGAATGACCGAGAGGCGGAAAGCTGAAAGGACGAGACAGTAGTTTGCATTCGTACATGTCATTAGGATTAATGCGCAAGTGCCGTCGCTGCACTGCTTGGTTGTGAAGAGGCCGTGAGATCTGTCAGAAAAGGGCTGGGTTCAGTTGGGTGGGTCCATTGCAATGGGAAGGGGAGTTGGGACTCACGAGAGGTGGCCTGGAGAGACTGTCACGTACCACGCTGATAGCAGAAGGGAGCCTGCAGTCAGCAGACCTGATGCGAGCAAGGGCGTTGTTGGTTGTTGGAACATTGCGAGGCAAGTGCGACAGAATTTTTACTTTGTCGATTTCATATGCGTCATTTCTCAGCAAAGAACCCGGCATTTCTCCTTTATTATTGTCACTCACAACAACGTGTTAGTTTCCTCCGTAGCTGTACCGATGACTTGTGGAGGGAACAAACTCTTGTCCGTCAATGACGATTGGCTGCGCCCGTTTCAGCGTTGGCACGTATTCAATACCGTCGATAATGATGGGTTGGCCGCGCATCGACGGCGACAGAGAGTTTGCACGGTGCAGATTCGACATGGACTGCCGGTGTCCGTAGTCTACAATTGCCGGGGCGCTGTTTGATTTGAAATCAGGAAGTCAGTTATCAAGGAAATATCAAACCAAAAAAAAAACACGCACTCAATCCGCTGAATGCATCGCGCAGCATAAAGCAGCGCAGCCACTGCCGCGAATGAAAACATAAACGCCAAAATCATGCACACAAACGAGCTTCCATAGCTACCAAAGCTTCCATACGGAACATTGGAGGACCCTTGCGACACCGTTCTAAACTGGCTGACACTCGTGAACGGGTTACCGATGCTGAAGGAGGGTACGCCGGAAAATGAGACGGCTGCGTTTGCCTGGTTCTGAAAGACTGCAAACAGGATGACGGACAGCAGCTGGCAGATGAAGGTGGACGCGGCGAGGATGATGGCCGACAGCTTCGTGACGCGCGCGACTCTCGAGGCGTAGTGGCCGTTGTGGATGGCAATGAACAAGACGCCCGCCGCAGCAAGAGACGCAAACACGGACACGCACCCTGTAAAGTGTGCCCCAGTAAGTAAAAAATTCAATTATGAGAAAAATCCAACTGACGAAATTCTTTCAAGACTGGGCTGACACGTACCAAGGACAGTGAACGCCTGGAAGGCCTGCAGCGTCGAGCAGAAGGAGCTTCCGCTGCAGACATACCCAGCAGTCACGCACTGCGTCGCTTGCTGCCCGAACGTGTTTTGCTGTCCGAACGGGTTGTTCACTGCAGGAGCGAACGGTGAAGGACCGCATGTTTGGCCGTTGAAAAGGCCGTAGTTTCTGTCAAAATTCGTGTGTTTGAGTTGGATGGTAGGTGGCTTCAACCAGCAGGCAAAAGGAGACAACTCACGCCGTGTATGATCCAATCGAGTAATTGACCACGAACCAGTTGTACATGGCAGCAGCTACCACTGATAAGACTGCCGAAATCAGAGCTGCTCCCGCTGCAATTCCCACTGAAGGAAGCGCCGCCTTTGAGTGCAAAACCTTGACAGCTTCCGGTTGTTCGTACAAGGATGGACGAATGGACTGTCTAGTTGCTGGTCGGGGTAACGGTGAGATGTACGGTAGCTCGTCGTCAAGAGGGGAGTCGGAGAACATTTCTCCAGGGTTTGTAAGGATAGGTCTAGGTAAGCTTGTTCGACTGGCTCTTGGTCCCATGGGGCTGGTTGGTTTGTTTTGGTAGTTCATTGGTAGGTTTGACGGGTCGTCTATCTATGAATTCTATGGGCGGAGGGTGTCCAGTCGGCTGCTGATCTGCGACGGATTTGATGGTAAGTAAACGCACACTGGTTCCAGGCCCGCTGTGAGTACATATACTTTGTATGTTTAAATTTCATTTGGATAGCTTCAGGAACCATTGAATTTACGCTTGTATTTTCGGCAGCATTCTACGCGATGTTTGCATTGCTCTAAGTGAAGAGTATGCGGGGTTCCGAGCGTGACTCCCGATGCGCGAACGCACTGGGCATCGGTGCTCTGTTGACCCTGTCAAAGGGAAACTCATTCATTGGACATCTCCAAATTGACAAATCGTAAAGTAAAAACTTACGATGGAAGGAGCAACGACTTTGACCACTCCACAGTGCACGGCCTTCGGGTCCTCGTGCGAGGCAGCCGCAAGAAACGGAAAGACCGGATGCAATGGCTCCTGGTCCTTCCGCTGCTTCCCAAGCGTCGCTTCTGCGGACCCCAATGCAAACTACCCAACCGGCATCTGCGCACGCTGTCTGTGCAACGGCGCAACGGCCCTCATTGCGGACTTGCCTTGTGTTACTCTTCCCAACTCGGTGAATGCATCCGCAACGGCGGTGGAGGGTGTATCGGGGGGTGGCAGTGGTGCTGTGTCTTCTTCTTCTTCTGTATCTTCTAGTGAGTCTCTTGGTCCGATTCCATGGATGGCTTTGTCTCATTAACTTTAACTAATCTGATGTGATGCCCCCAGTCCCCCCTAGCGCCTCTTCCATTCAGTCGGTTGCTCCAAGCTCTGCATTCTCTCCAAACGGTAACGCCACAAACCCTATACACGGCAATGGCCCACCACCGAATTCAGACGGTTCTCCGTCATACGCTGTGCCTCTTTACATCACGCTCACGCTCCTGGCCGTACTCAGTGCCAGCGTTGCTGTCTATTTTTACATGAAACGAAAGGCCTCAATTAAAAAAGAACGGTATGGGCTCGCAACTCTGCCTCGAAACACATCCACGGGATCTACCGCAAAAATCGATGGAATCCCTGATACCGAATCGGCTCTTGCATTTCCATCTCGAACTCCTAGTCCGCATATGGAAACGCCATCATCTGCAAATAACCTCTCATCCAGTCTGCCCAGAAAAGGAGCATTCTTGCGGAGCATGTGGACCACTACTACCACGACAACCACTTCGAAACCTGGAAAGGAGTCGACCACAACGACAGTGACTATTAGCGGTGCATTCCCGACTGCAAAGACTCCTGCAACAGCTGCTTCAATATCTTCTGTCCCTGAAACTTCGACTGCTCTCACGGTCAACGCCGTACATACCCCATACCTTCCGAGCGACAGTTTCTTGACCCCTGCTTCAAACAATGCAGCCACTGGCGCGAACCCAAATTGGACACTTGAAGAACAATGGCAGTGGGAACAGTACCAAGCCGCTGTACAATGGCACCAATGGCAACTTAAGCAAAAAGAGTGGCAAGCACAGCAGCGCGAATATTACCTTGCCAAGGAAGAGGAGCGTAAACGATCTGCACTCGCGTTGACGGAATCCGAACACGGCAGCACTGCTTCAGCTACTGCCGCCGCTGCAGCGATTCCGATCCCGACTCCACCGAATGCAACAGGGAAAGGAAGACGTGGGACACTTACGCTGGGAGGTGGCGGACCAGGCGCGAATCATCGACCGAGTCCATTACGATTTGTCGTGAGTGGGGACACGGATAGTATTCTAAGTAGAACCAGCAGTTTCAAACGAGGGAGCAGTATTATGGACCCAAGTGGAGTGGGAAGTCCAACCGTGAATCGTCGAGTCAGTTTTGATTTGACAAGCATGAATGGAACTGTCGGACCCGATATGAACTTTTTATCGAGCATTTCACGGAGTAGCACGGTTCGAAGCAAAAGTGTCAAAAGCAGCGGTGGCAGGAGTAGCATGATTGTCGCAACGAGTCCCGAATGGAGTGCGCCGACCGATCTTGTGCGCGTTGGTAGCCAGAGAAGTGATGGCTCGCTTTTATCCAAACGCGAGACGATTTCGAGCAAAATTGATGGAATGAGGCAGAGCGGAGTTTTCGGAGATGTTGGTGCGACAAGTGGTATGAACGAAGATGGAAGCACCCGCACTGTGCTGACTAGCACCACGTTTGCATTGGGGGACGATGTTAGTGTGTTGACTCTGACAAGTATTGGGGAAGACGGTATGCCTGTGACGACGCAGATTCTAAGTGCTACAGGTTCGAGCGGGCGGGTTGGATCGTTCGATGACGGATACAGTGTCGTGGATGCTGGTCCACGGCTCACGAGTATTAACGGTTCTCTGTTGGATGGCGAAATGGGTGCAAACATCTTCACGGAGCCGGATGATGGGGATGCTGAAGGAGATGTGGATGACGATCTGCAGGTCAAGTATCAAGTGTTGAAGGCGCATGTGCCATTGAAGGACGATGAACTTTTTCTAGAAGTGGGTGATGAAGTGGTTGTTTGGCAAATTCTTGAAGATGGAATTTGTGAGGGATACAATGTGGGGAAGCGGGAGCGGGGATTCTTCCCCGTGCGGGTGATTCTCGGGTAGTTTTATTTGATGTTCAGTTGGACAGTAGTTGTGAATATACGAGCGTTTACAGACAGTGGGATGTTGTTGAAGCGAGTGCTTGGGGCTGTCAGACCGGCGGACCATTTTAGTGGCCCATTTTTATTTTCCCGCAGCCCATGAGTTCAGTCTGGGGATAAGGCAAACGTAAATATAAACTTGTTGACGAATAAAATCTTTGTCGGCCAAAAGCAAGCAACTGCCCACAAACCCACAAACAAAATGCCCTCGATCGAAGCTGTCAACACGAGCGAGAGACCCGCGTCAACCACCAAGGCCCTGATTGGTGCTAGCATTAGTGCCGCTAAGGACGTTGTTTCGGTGCGTGGTGGTCCTGGTGCTTGGCAGCACTGTCACATGGGGCCTCTCTTCTGATTATCCGACATCTGCCACCGTCTCTCTCTGTCTCTTCTGTGCCTCTCTCCTGATCCTACTTCTTCCCCTTTTGTCCCACTTGTTTGAACACCAACTCACACTCTAATCTCAACCAGATCATTGATCCATACGTTCCCACAACCGCCCGCACCGCCGCCGTGTACGCCCTCAAGCAAACCACCGACGCCATCGCCAGCACACAAACACAAATCCTCGAGACGGTCGAGACGGCAAACGCCGTCAAAGACGCTGCCTACGGACGCGCAATCGAGGTCCGCACACGCGCCTTCGAGACGGCATTTGTGGTCCTCGAGAAGAGCGGTGCCGTAAATGTCGTTGATGCTGCCAACCAGCGTGTGGACGAGGTCAAGAAGACGGCTGTCAAAGTGGCTGAAGGCTGGCGTTGCAAAGGTGTCTATTTCCTCTCCCCTTTTCTTTTTGACTTCCCCCTTTTCAGTCTGCCGTCCACCCTCTCTTCTTCTTCGCATCTGTCGTAACATCTTTCTGCCTGGATCGCCCCTCTTTCTCTCTCTTTTTATCGCTGTCCCCATGTGCTGTTTTGTGTTTGTGTGACCAGTTCCAAATTTTTGTGGGGTTGCAAATGCCTGGGTGGTTTTCCCGTCTTTCTGGAGCATGCCTGGAAACTGAGAGACACAGCTGCTTTACCCCAATGCCCAAATACTGGATGCCGGAT
>QEAP01000528.1:764-16295 GCA_006535975.1 Chytriomyces confervae | reverse complement strand
AAAAACACCAAAAAAAAGCAATAAAAAAAAAAAAAACTTCAAAAACGAACTCTTTGTAAAAAAAAAAAAAAAAAAAAAAAAAAAAAGTTTGAAGGCCGCCCCACGTTCTTCACCGGCGTTCTTTTAGTCTAAAGTGCATCAACAGTCCCGTCAAGGTGATCAGCCCCACAAGTAACAGAATCGTAATGAGAAGATCTTGTCCGTAATTGTCAATATTGAATCCAAATTTGAGCAGAATCAGAGCCGCAGGAACCTTGGGGTATGTGGACACAAAATGAGGAAAAAAGTGGGAAGGTGCCAGCGCTTTAAAAAAAAAAAAAAGAAACTTACATTCACTTCAGCGCCATCAAACGTATCTTTGATTTGCAAAAGGCCCATGTCGTTCACGGCCATACCCTCGTATGGATATCTGAAGAAACTAATGTATTGAATCCATCGTAGTGCAGCCGGGATCGAATCTGACAAAAAAGAAAAAGAACACAAAACATCAGCACTACACACATGAACATGAAAACAAACGTGGCCGTTAAGTTACCCTGACTAATGATGAGGCCAGCAAACAACATTTTGAACAATATCACAATTGCACCAACAAGGGTTGCAGTTCCCACGTCAGTTATGGCTATCGCAAGCGCCAGACAGGTGAAGCCCATAATAGCAGCAAAGAGAAGCAGGAGAACAACGAATTTGGCGAAATGATCGCCCGAGTTGTCATATCCGACCATGAAGAATGCAATGGTTCCAGTCAACAAGGCAGGAAGAATCCTCAGGGGGATGATATCACAAAAAATCTGAAAGAACACCAACATTTCAGAACAAACGATGGCAGAAACAAGCCCGATTGGAAAATACCTTGGAAAGATAGTATGGCATTGAGCCGTACACACCATTACTGCGTTCGCGAATGAATAAATTGCGCTCTTGGGCAAAGGATCCAATTGCGGACAAGGAGGAGAATCCAATGAGCGAAAGAATAAAGAAGAGCGATCCCAGACGATTTTGTACACCCGAGATTGTGTCATTCGACTTGAAATAGACTCCACCAACAAAGATTCCAAGGATAACGGCAAGTGAGATGTGAGCCAAGAATAGACTGGGCGTTCTGATCAAATGCTTGAGAGAACGGCCCACAAGCTCAGAAAGCTGCGTCAGGAACCCTACTCTTACACCAGGCTCCTCGCGTAAAACGTTATCGGTCAACAATGGAGCCGCCGTGGCAGCAGATCGAGCCATCAGATTTGACCCATGATGATCATTTGCAGAGTTTGTCTTTCGCTTCCGTAATTTCCCGCCCCCAATATCAATCATAAAAGATTGCGCATTCGACCTGTCTCGGGCGTGATCCCCATCCGATCCTCGCGTTGCTTGAATGGCCAAATCTAGCAAATGGTCTGCCATGTTGTAGCCTTCAGGACATGGCGTTCCGTTCTGCTTCATTGTCTGAGCCGCGTCCACACCGCGACCCGCGTACAATGCCGCCCCACCAGCCAAAACAATCACTTGATCAAACATTGCATACATATCAGACCTCGGCTGATGCACTGTGAATACAACAGTTTTGCTGTGCACATGGGCAAGCGTATGCAGCGCCTCAATCACGGCATGAGCATTGAAACTGTCCAGCCCACTTGTGGGTTCATCCAGAAACAAGATTCCTGGGCTCGTCACCAACTCTACACCAATGCTCACTCTACGACGCTCTCCTCCACTGATGCCTCTTTGGCCAAACCCTCCCACACGGCTGTGGGCAACATGGCTGAGTCCCAATGTTTCCAAAACTTCATCCACGCGGCCCATTTTTTCTTTCACACTCATACTTTCGGGCAGTCGCAATTTCGCACTGAAGTAGAGGGTTTCGCGAACTGTCAGAGAAGGAAGGAGAAGATCGTCTTGGTCGACATATGCCACAAGCTTGCTGGCGTCCAGGGGGTTTACTTTAACTCCGTCAAAGGTAAGAGTTCCAGAAACAATTCCGCGCTTGTCTTTTCCAGCAAGGATATCCAATAGTGTCGACTTTCCGGCACCACTGGGTCCCATGATAGCAGTAAGCTGTCCAGCTGCGGCGGACGACGATACCCCATTGAGAAGAACCTGACCAGATGGCAAGCTGTATGAAATGTCTGAAAAATCAATGCTGACTCCTTTTCGCGGTGGGGGGGTCGGTTGATTCCGAGCATAAATTTGGTAGGCAATGGACCACCCGAAAACTGACAAGAGGAACAGGTCAGAGCGCACAAAATTTGTCACGAACATGCGTTCATCAATTACCAATAAGTGCCAAAACTGCCAGCACTGACGCAATAACAACCCCTGCGATTCCAGCAGGAGTGAGTTTCGAGACTGATGCGGTTCCGACTAAATTTGGATTCGCGCTAGCAAATGCGCACTCTCCAAAGTCACATGAAGCAAAATCCAGTCCTTGGGGGAAGATCTCTTTCAGAAACTCAACTGAGCATGAAATAAAACAATGTTTAGGCGGGGGTTTTTTTTTCGAAGCTGCAGCAGTTCTAATTCCTACTCACAGTACATGTTACAATCTGTTCCATTTTGCGTGCAAGAGAATGCGGAACCTCCCGCTGCAGTTTTTAAGGGTCCAGTGAGGTCAATTGTGACTCCAGGACCGCCGCAGAATGTAGACTTTGAAGAGCATTCGCAGGAACCAGCAGTGCAAACATGCCGGTACTTTCCATCAACAATACTTTGAGAGCATTCGTACAATGAGCACATGAATTGCTGCGCGTTGTCGTACCACACTGCAAAAAAATTTGAGTGGATTGAGACACCATTTCAAAGCATATAAAGGAATCACAATCGGATCGAAAATAGCAGGAACGGTGGGTTGTTAAAAACGACACTCACGTGAACCATAGATGTGCGTGTGATTACGGGTGAGTAAAATGCTGGAATCTTTTGGGTAGACTGCCTTCAGAAGTGGTGCTAATGGATTTGAAAGGCGCATATACGGAGAGAAGTTCATGTGAATAAAACCTCTTATGTATGATGCAAAAAATCCTTACAATTCAGAGAGCAGTAGGCATCCTGCTTTGTCCAAGAAACCGGACTTTTGTTGCAAACTTGGTTAACTGAGACCGAGATTCCAGACGACGTGGCCTGAGGGCACACAGAATCGCTTTGGCAGACTGGCGGGGTGGTGCGATCAATTTATTTAAATTTGCGTGAATAATTTAAAGGTTGGGGGGGTGGTACTTCAACGAAAGCTCACCTCCACACGTTGGGCCAGTGAAGCCATCATCACAAGAACAGCTAGACTGGCCCGATGGTAGAATGGGTCGGATTGAGTTGTCTTTTAACGCTGAACCACACACTGGAGGCAAGATTCGTTAAAGATTTAACAGAGCGCAGTCCGACGACAGAGTGATACGTACATGGATGGAGACAGTCTCGTCCGCCGAAGCCTGATGGGCAGTTACAAACACTGGAAGTTCCGCATGTTCCATAGTTGAAGCATCCCTGCGAGGAATCGAAATTGGATGGACAGAGCGCACAGCAACAATAGAGAATGTGTAGGAAGCGTAGACAGTGTGTCGATGGTGGTCGGGTGGTATGTCAAGGGAAGAGAGTGGCTGTGAGTTGAAGGAAAAGAGCTGCTGCTCACATGTTGGCAAGTTTCACCTTTGTCGCACAGTCGAAACAAGTGCCGGCTTCAGTTGGCTGAGGGAGCGAGACTGAAGAAACGGTGGGTGAGGTGGAGGTTGACTGTGCAGCGACCAGGGAGAGGCACGCAAAGACGATGAGGAGAGCGTTCATCTCCTTTCGGTGCAGGTATTTCTTTACTGATGAAGTTATTTATAATGCCGCTCCTTCTTCAGGAGTTGCTACCGCTGCGACATAGCCCCACATGCCTGCACTTTTGAAATATTGAACATAAAGTCAAACACATAGCAAGAGTGGGTTTGCACAGATGATCATCGCACAGAGGCAAGGTCAAAACACAGCGTTAGTTGTCTCTTGTGTGGGATGATGCTGAAGGTCATCTGTTGTGTGGGTATGATACAGAATATTGCCTCTTGGTGTGGGATGATACTGAATCGTGCCTTCTCGAACACTTGGGCAAAGCTGGCAAGCATCACGCGCTTTGAACCAAGTCGAAAATATATTTACGCTTTGCTTTACATTTTACAAAAATGACGCTTTCTTACAAACGTAAACATGAGTCACACGCACACACTCGCGCGTATAAAAACAACCACACACGCGGCCGAACGTCCAGCACAAAAACAAACAACTCAAACTACACAAAATGGCAGCTGCACAGATTTCTTACGAGGACGAACTAATTGTGAGCTCATCTCCAAACGTGGACCAGGCCAAGCGCACTGTTGTCATCACCGTCGATGGCAGCGACGCAAGTGCCTATGCTGTCGAGTGGTCGGTCCAGAACCTGCTGAAGGCCGACGATCACGTCGTGCTGTTACGTGAGTAGTTGTTGCCATCACCGTCAACCAGCAAGTGTTAATCATTGCACACCCAGACTGCCACCAACGCCAACGAATCGAGAACGAGGTCCATGCCCACGCATCCCAGGTTCTGCAGACTGCTGTCAAGCAGCTACCCGCCAGCACCATCACCACTGCTGTGTCTCTCATTGCTGACGGTGTCGGACTGCGACTCTCGGACAAGATCGCCGAGATTGCGCCAGACTGCGTTGTGTGCGGCACGAGCGTGTCCAAGACGGCGGTTGCGAAGGCTCTCCACGGCTCAATCAGCGACTATCTGGTCCACACTTGCACTTGCGCCGTTATTGTGCCAAAGGCGCCTGCTGCGACAGCTTGATCCGCCATAATAAAACAATTTTACTCTTCATGAATACGACGCTTGCCCTGTTTGGAAATCCCAACACCTGTTTTCCAAGACTGTGTTGTCAGTATTAGCGTTACTCCATCATCCTGCATGAGTGAAAGGGACGTCGAGACCATGCTCTTGTTTGAGTCGTTTGAACCATTCCATTGCTGGAGAATCCTAATTGCATGGTTCAGAGCTTGTCAGCGCGTCGTTTTGTTCTGCGGGAATTGTTGCTTCCTTTGTTGCAAGTTCAAGCTGCCTACTTTGACTCGATTTGGTTAGAGCGCTGTCAATCAATTTTGTTGATTCATAACAATCCTTGCTGGCTTCGTGGCGACAAATGGGAGTCAAGATCGATCAAACCTTTGGGAGTGTCGCATTGACTGGCGTGGTGGAAAAGGTGATGGGTGTTAAATGGTAGGCAAGTTATTAATAGTTTCAACGTAAATAGTGGTTAGCATGGCAAATACAGTAGGGCTCTCAGAAGAAGTCATATTCCCATCTGGAGGCTCCGCCATTTAGACCACGTTGAATAAAGTCAGTCAGGCCATTGTGCCATTATCGCCAGGCTTGTTCATCGAATCCAGTTTCTAAGAATGACAAACCGACACCTTTAACGCGCAGACCCACGCAGCGTTGCTGGACGCCCACTGCATGCACGTGCGACTTTGCTCGGGCTCTGCGTCTGTCTGCGGGTGCGCGCTCTCTCGTGCCAGCTCAACGCGCCAAGCAAATACTCTGCAGTCGAACCCTGCACAGCCATGTGACACGAGGTCTAAATTTTACCAATTTTTTAAAAAGAGGGTTAAGGCGACCGACATCTTTTCTTCAGACACATTGCGCGACAGCCACTTGGCTTGCAGCAAACGTGCATGTCCCGATACCTGACGCTCCGGAGAGTGCGCCGTCTTTTCTGGACGAACGCCTAGCAAAACAAAAAAAAAAAAAAAAAAAAAAAAAAAAAAAAAACAAAAAAAAAAAAAAAAAAAAAAAAAAAAAAAAAGAAAAAAAAAAGAAAAGAAAAGAAAACTAGCCGTTCACCTCAAGGCAAACTTTTGGCAAGGGCCCCTCTGCAGACCACAAGATGAAACAAAAAGTAGCCACGTGTCTTACCGTATAGGCCGCGTGAAGTGCGCAACGAATGCGTCTTGTGTTCCCAGTGCTGGGCAAGACTCACTTTTCAAACGTTCAAAAATTTCGTTCGTTGAGACACAACCCAGGGCCCCATTTACCTACCTTCCCCTCTGCAAAGTGTGAAATCTCATCGAAATGGCCACTGCAGAGCGACAGAAGCAGGTGAGAACCCAAGCTCTGCCTCTCGTTCTTCCTCCGTCCAGCGGACCTGCCCATTTGAGGCAGGCCCATCGGATTGTCTCCTCTCTCGCCTTTTCCGCTCTGTCAATTCACATTGTGTATCTGTCTTGCTTCTCTCTCCATGATCTAACTGATGGCCGGCATTTTTCAGGGGACTGGGATGTTCAGAGGCTGGTTTGGAGCTCTGTCAGAATCCTCCAAGAAAAAACAGATGCCCGCTGCCACAGGCCAGAGCAATGCAACCGATCGGCATAGAGGCAGGGAACTGGATATATCTCGGGCTAAAGCTCATGCAATTGCCGATCCTGTCGCACGCAAAGCTCCTGATTTCCTGAGTCTCCCTTCTGTCACCAATCTCCAGCCTCTTGTCTTTGAGTCGTTAACGATGACAGATGGGGCATCCACAAGTCCGGCAGATGCTCCCATCAAGCCTCTGGAGGTAGCTGAAGGCAGCAAAGCTTTGGAACTACCGTCAGACATTGCTGAATCGTTGTTCTCGTCGGACTTCTGGGCAGAACCCAAACTTGAACCAATGCCTCCAAAGCCAGCAGAAACCTCTTCTGTGCTGTCGTCGTATTCCTTACCCTCTTCGCAAGTGTCGTCGGCATCCAAGCGAAATACTTTTGACGGTTCGCAAAAACGTGTTTCAAATCACTTATCAAGTGTCGAACTTGCACGATCATGGCACAAAGCCAAAAATGCCGCAACCGACGCCCGCACTTCAGATGCTATTGATGGAACTGTGAAAAGGTTAAGCCAGTCGCGGGATGTGCAAGAAAGTCTGGCGGCAACAAGCGCAACCTACTCACCTGAGCCGAATCAATCAACAGTATCAATTCGATCTCAGTCAGCCCTTTCGAGAGCATCGAAAACCAGCTCACATCGCTCCTACAAACCCCACATGGACGATCACTCTGACACCAGCAGCGAAGAGGAAGAATCGGAACATGGCTCGTCATCTGAAGATGAGCGCCCTCTTTCTCAACTTGCCAGACCTCATACGTCATCAAACGAAAACGCACCTTTAGCTCAACTGCGGCTGCACTCTTTAAACAACAAAAGCAGCCCTATGATCTTGTCCACTCGAATGCACTCGCCACCGCCACTGGTAGCGACAACAACTTTCATATCTGGATATTCACATTCAGAAAGCAGCAATAGTGACACCACGCTCGTGGCGCAATCCCCAAAGAGCAACCCCGCACAGCCAAAAGATTTCAAATCCTTCATGTCCACAATTTTCACCAACAAGAATCAGGGAACAGGAGATTTGGGTCGTCGAAGCCAGAGCTCCCTTGGTTTCAGATCTTCATCTCCTGCTCTTACAAGTTCTCCCACTGCAGAAAGACCCATGAGCCCAACCATCACGAGGAACGTCAATTCTTTCCCGAGTCCACCACTTGGCAATATGAGCAATCAAACTTCGCCACTCCAACATCCAGAAGCGCATGATACCTTTCCCACTACAAGATGGTCAATGTCCAACAATGGGCCCCAGCAGCCCACTTACCTTGCGCCACATCCAGCTCAATTTCAGATGATGCAACCATCATCGAACTGGGCGGGAGTTAATGAAGCGTATAATCCTCATCTGGCGGGGCGTATGTGGTCAGACAGCGATAATGGCGGCTCTGATTACGGCGCAAATCCACACGTTTGGACGCAACATGAGTTGAGGGCTGCAGCCACTCGTTCGGAATATGGTGGATCTCAGCATTCGTCATCCAGCTTTCACCGTCCAGCCCCTGCACCCATGCAGCCGCTGGTACAAATTCCGGGAGTCACGAGTATGGGTTCCGTTCTGCCTGTTTCGAGGCCGATATCGCCCAGTTCGAACCGAGCAATGTCGCCTACACCTATGGGAGCGATGAGTATGTTACCCCCACCGATGGCGAATGCAAACTCTGCAGATTCGAATCAACTTCTCAAGTACATGATGTATCATCGGGATATGGCTAACAAAGCCTATGAAGCTTACCAAAGCTCAGTAACTGCAGAATCTGTGGACGGTCGACAGTCTGCTCCACTCATCACCATTGGGCCGAACGGGCAGTCGCTTCCGGTTGAACTGGCAAATAACTCGGCCAATTTAATAATTTCAACCAGCCGTTCGAGCTCGTCCCTGAAACATTCATCTCCATTGTCTCCATCGTCCACGCCCTCAAAGTCAAAATCCCGGAGTTCGAAAGGAAAGAAAAGCTCGTCCAAATCAAAAGGACAGTTACCGGACTCTGCCGTAAATGGAGCCAAATCTGAATTCGATGAACTGTATGAACTTGCAGGAGCTATCAATTCAGTAGCAGCAGCAGCCGCAGACGGGTACTTGTCTCCACCGTTGACGCGGCGAAGTGCAACGGCGCAGCCAGGACTTCAACGAGAATCAAGTGGCACATCTCTTAGTACCAGCTCAACCGGCAGGCCCGTTGGAATTCTGCGAAGCGTCAGCGGAGGTGGTGCAATTGAAGGGGGTGGTGTGGCTCGGGTCAAGAAGGGAGTCAAATTCGACGAAACAGCCGCAGCTGGGGACAATGAAAGAGGACCCATGACGAAGCGGAGGAAAAACAAAAGTTTGGTGAAAGTTCTTGACTCTTGAAAAAAAATGTCAGCTTGAGGGTGTTGCAGAGGTGCCGAAATTTATTGCCAGTCCCAAACGAGCGACTGAAGGTCAGCATTGCGTCAGTTATAGTTTGTTTTTCAGTATCGCGCTCGCGTGACAGAGTACTTCGTATCTATCTATCTATTCCGGGTCTTGGTTTAATAAAGGCCTTATTCGTTCTTAAATATTTACACGGATCTTGTTATTTTTGTTTTTTTTCCCAGCAAATCCAACCAACCACACATCTTCCACCAATGTCCAGCGCAAAGAGCAAGAAGACGCTCGGTCTTGGAAAAGCCCTCATCCGAAACCGCTTCCAAACAAATGCCGACAAGGGTCTTAGAATGAAAGTCAACCCGGACGGGTCCTCCGTAAAACACACGACTGAAATCGATGAGTCGACAAAGGACTGGCAGAAGATGCAGTCCATCACGCAGGAAAACGATCTGGATGCGTTTCTGACTACAGCTACCTTAGCTGGAACCGACTTTACCGCCGGTAAGGCTTCTATCAGTGTTCAGCCTTGCAGGGTTGGAACGGATGTCTTGAGGAAAACGAGCCGCAGATTTCTTGCCCTGCGGAGGCCACGAGTCTGGATCGATGCGTCAATCTTGATCATTCTATTTGCGATGCTGTGATGGCTGGGGTGGCCAGATATTTCGAATGTGGTCAAGTGTGTCAACTGTGTACCAAAATGTCTCACCCAAAACCATCACTTGCAGAAAAACTGAACGTGCAAGTGCTATCGAAAGATCACAAGAACCCTTTCCTTCTCACTGTCGAAGAAGAAAAAGAAACTTTGAAATTGCACAAGGAGCACAAATCCTATCTCACTGTTCCCCGTCGTCCAGTATGGGACGGAGTCGCCTCTCCGGAGGTTCAACAGGGACGCGAACGAGATTCTTTCTTGGACTGGAGACGTGGTCTTGTTGCGTGAGTAATTCTTGATTCCTTGGACTACATTCAAGCGCTCAACCAAAAAAAAAAAAAAAACACAGACTTGAAGAAGAAAAGGGCCTTCTCATGACTCCATATGAACGTAACTTGGAAGTATGGCGGCAATTGTGGCGTGTTATTGAAAAATCCGACATGGTTGTCCAGATTGTCGATGCGCGTAACCCGACCCTGTTTCGCAGCACGGATTTGGAAACGTACGTGAAACAAGTGGATTCTCGCAAAGGAAATTTGGTCCTTGTCAACAAGGCTGATATGCTCACTGTCCGACAACGTGATGCGTGGGCGTCATATTTTGAAAAGGAAGGTGTCGAATATGTATTCTTCAGTGCTGCGCTTGCCAGGCGGCGATTGGAGGAAGAGGCGGAGGCGGAAGCTGCAGAAGAGGAAAGAATTGAAAGAGAGCTGAGAGAGCGCGAGGTCAAGGAAGAGATTCGTAAAATGGGTCTTGGGTTAAATTCGTCGGCCTCAGCTGCGATTGGTCCTGAAGTGAATCCGAAAAAGAAGGGAGTTTCAATGTTTGCTCATCTCAGGGACCTGAATGCGGATAATGAATCTGAAGCAATGGATGAGGACGAGGAAGTATCTGAAGAGGCTGACGAAAATGTGACTGAGGAAGAAGAAGCAGAAGAAGAAGATGAAGCTGAAGAAATGGAATCAGAGCCTACTCAAACACCGGCCAGCATGCCCGCATCAAGTAATTCGGCAGCGGCACCTGTATCTAAGCCAGCACCCAATGACCAGTCAACAATGCATGTTAGCAATGCCTGGAAAAAAGGTGGATCCATGGAGCAAGAACCGGAGCGAATTCGAATTCTGAGCTGCGACGAACTTCTCGATGTGATTGCAAAAAGGACACCTGTTCCTCTTCGCGCTGGGGAGAAAAAAGTCACGATTGGTTTCGTGGGTTACCCAAACGTCGGAAAGTCTTCCACCCTGAACGCACTTGTTGGATCCAAGAAAGTAACTGTTTCATCAACACCTGGAAAAACAAAGCACTTTCAAACTATCCATTTGGATGAGTCAACTGTGCTGTGTGATTGCCCCGGTCTTGTCTTCCCTTCTTTTGCCACTACCAAGGCTGAGATGGTTGTGAACGGTATTTTGCCCATTGATCAGCTCCGTGAACACACGGGCCCTGCTACGCTTGTTTCGCAGCGTATACCAAGACATGCATTGCAATCAATTTATGGTATTCGGATCCGAACTTACGATATGGAAGGAAATTTGGACCCGACAGCTCCTGTTAAAGGCGAACAATTGTGCGCAGCGTATGCTGTTGCTCGAGGATTCAAGAAGGCCGGTCAAGGTAACCCCGACGAAGCCCGTGCTGCCAGAATCATCCTTAAGGAATATGTTTTGGTAAGTAGCAATATTTGAGGTGTCGCTTTCCAACTAACTTTTTTCAAATTTACAGGGAAAACTGTTATTCTGTCATCCACCGCCAGGCAAATATGACCCAGCAGACTTCAACATTGAAACGTATTCTGGTGAAGAATTCTTCCCAAAAAAGAAGCGAGCCCAAACGCATGAAATCGCAGGAGTTGTGCGTGAAACAGAAGCAAACGATGGCAGCCAGGGCGAAGATGAGGAGGAAGACGCTGAAATGACACCCGCCGACGAGGCCAACAACAATCGATCACTCGATTCCAACTTTTTCAAGCTGCAGAGCAGTGCATCAGGTGCTGCCATGAAAGGAAAATTCGCATCCTCAGGATTTACGCGTTCAAAAATGTATCCTCATCAGGTTGGAGCGTATGCATCGGCAGGCGAGACATTCCTGCCAATTGGAGCAAAAGGGAAGGGAAAGGGTAAAGCTGTGAACTTGCCCACTGCTGCTCCCGGTATGGGATTTGGTGCCGAAGAAGCCAAGAGCAAGAAGCATAAGAAGGAAAAGAGGGGTAAAGTGAGAGTCAACTGGACCAAAGATGAGCGGAACGATTAAGATATTCCTTTTTATTGAGTCGGAGCTTTCCTTCATTGATGTAATGATGAGTATTCGGAATAAAGCCTCAAAGTTTACTGTTATTTTCGAGAAAAAGTTATCCCCCAATCCACCAGTTCTGAACCTATTCTTTTGGCTGCAGCATAGACTTCTAAAACACCGCGAATGATCCAGAGGTCCCCAACAGCCAGTGCCCATTCCCCAACGACAACTCCTCTTACTTCTTCTAACAAATCCACGCCAGGATCCAGCCGTCTGCCAACGCCCTCAACAAGCATAACCGCAACACCAACGTTTGCGAAATCGCCTTCCAGGCGAACATGGTGCGTTCGGACCATGCCAAAGACCTGCCTTAAAATCCATGAGAAGCTGACGGTGGAAAGTTTCAGACTTGAGTCTCGAATACGCGTCAAAAGCACTTTCATCTTTTCACTGAAGCCATCAAAGTCAATCACATTTCCAAACTCGCTATTGCTTGTTGGGTTTCCCGGCACCAAGTTTCCAGTTGCAGCGTCTTTGATTCTTTGCCGTTCGACAAGCAGTTTCGCGACACCAGGACCGTCAAACTGAACAATCTTCATCAGAAGGTCATTCAAGTTGATCAAATTTTGATCGCTGAGCGTTGAAACAAGTCCTGCGTCGAGATAGACCAGTTCAGGAACAAACCCTTCTCTCTTGAGCGTGGCCATAGTTTTGAGAAACACGGCATCGTCAACATGGTTCAAGTCAGCAAGCGTTTTCACACCTGGTGGCAGGTATCTTAGCAAGTCCTGATCCCTGCATTTACGCCGTTCATCGTCATTTTTGCCCGCAATGTGCTTGTCGCCACCGTGTTTTTCGTCCCGCGTGAATGATATGATAATATTCCCCGGGTGCAAGTCGGCATGGCAAAAGTTGTCGACAAGTAGCATTTTCACAAACGATTGCATCCCAATTTTCGCGATTTGGACATCAAAAACTGTCCCCAGCAAATCTCCACCGCTCCGTATCCGCGAAGATTCCGCCAACGGAACCACAACCAAATCATCCTCGCTTTCATTCTCTGACGCGTCAACATTTTGAATCGAAGCTGCAGCCGGCGCAATGTCTGATTGCCGGCGCACACTTAAAAATCGCGAGACTGGGACAGCGTCAATGTACTCCTCGACAAGTATGGATGGACTGCATAGATACGGCTTTGGAAAGACAACTTTACCACCCGCGGCGCTGTCAACGTCATACGAGGAGGCGCTTTTCAAGATGCTGGGGATGAGGCTGCTTCCGAAAGCGCCGGCAGCAGCCCATCCTTTGAAGTTTTCTTGAAACGTTGATAAATTGGATGCTTCCGTGCGAAGATCTGTTTGCGCGCGCATCATATCGCTAAAAACCGCCACTTCATCACGCAGACTAAGCCACTGAAGCGTGTTTGGAAACATTCGTGTAAGCAAAGTTGCGCCAGATTCGAGGATGACAAGGTCTGTTTGGATTAAAGAAACTACATTCGGGTGTAAGATTTTGACTGCTACTTGTTGCTTGTTCGACTTCAGGCGGGCTTTATAAACCTGCGTTTGAGTGGCTGACGTTGGCAAATACACGATTCACGAAAATCCGAAGAGAGAACATTACCTGCGCAATCGCACCAACTCCGACAGGTCTTTCATCAAACTCTTCAAATAAATCGTCAAATTTAACTCTCGGGGATCGCTTCGAAATAAGTTGCAAGACAGAGGAATCTTGAAAAGTTGGAGACGGGGAAATCGTATTTGCCGAAGGCGTTTCGATTGGCGCTGGTTGCACAATTTTAGCTTCGATTGCCTGCTTCAAGATTTCGACATTCTCCTTTTGGAAAGCCCGACGAGTCCAGAACATGGAATGTGGATTTCCACGATCTTGAAGGCGACCAAGAATTTGGCAAACCTAAACAGGAGCAAAATAGGAGTAATATCTGTCATTTTCATGGAGCTGCAAGAGTGGATAATATAAGTCACGGACCTCATACGAAAATAAGTCCTCCCTGGACGAAGCGTATTGGGCGAGTTTAATAAAAGCCGGTCCGGCCTGTTGCAAGGACCATGCGAGAAGTGTGATGAACCATAGTGCCTTGATAGAAGGTGACCTTTTCGCGGTGGTCGAATCATTCGAATCATTTGCGGAGGTTAATAATGCGCGCAAACGAAGATGCAGCCGAGAGTTGAGATACACAAAGAGCGGCATCGCAGCCAATACAGGAAGGAAAACTAGAGCCAATGTGAATACGCGCGTCAGCAAAGCAGCAGTTGAGGATATTCGTGCAAACAGGGACACAAGGGTGTAGCTTGAATGCGAGAACCTTGAAACAGTTCCAACATCCTTGCACACAGCTACTTGCTCGTCCCGCTCTTTTTCAGATTCCGTGTTTGGCTGTGGTGATTTGGGATCTTGTGCAAGAGTCCGATCGTTTGAAGAATGTGGATCTGGCGTGGACGGGGATGTCAAAGACTTCAGCCACACCATTATTTTCGACACAATATCCGAGTTTGAGTCCTTTGCTTCACTGCTTCCCGCAGTTTCCTTTGCGCCCACACTGGAATCAGTTTCCGGATTCGAATTCGAATTCAGTGAATCACTTGCAAGCGCCAGCGATGCAGCTGCGACTCCAGCCCCGACCACTGAGACTGTTGCTATTACAGATTTAGATGACCATTGAGAACTGCGCGACTGGGAATGGCTGTATGAGTGAGACTGAGGCTGAGGTTGGGCCAGAGATTGAGCACGCGAGTGAAAACGGAGGGTTGGGGCAGCTGTTGCCATCCTGGAGCGGGATATGTGGGCGTAAGCATAGCTGGCGGGAGTGCAGCTGAACGCCCGCCGTCTGCTGTGGACATGAAGTCCGCCCATGCCGCCAACGCTCCTTCCTTTAGCCACACTGCTTATTCCGCCAGCTCCACCCACGCCCATATATGCATGAGAAGTTGCTCGCAACGAAGCCATATTCTCGTGTTTTTCCAGCTCTGAGATGCAGTAAATAAAATGGGTGTCCTTCACCCACGAAAAGGAACAAATGGATCGAAAAGAAGAAGCCGCTGCGTTTACCACCAAACTTGACGCCGAAGTGACTGCGCTGAATGAACTCATCGATTCAAACAATGCGAATGCGCGAGATGGTGAATGCCACCGTCCTCCCTTTGTAACATCATGTTAAGGACCCATCCTGACGGCCTTCTCCCAGACGTGCGTCTCCGCATCGTCGCTCTAGATAAGGCAGTTACTGATGCCGCCTTGTTCCTTCCGCAGTATGATCTCAGACATGCTCTTGCGGTCCGTACTTTTTTGTTTCCACCCCTGCACTTCCAGGACTCATGCCAACTGCTCGTCACCCTCGACAAACACAGGCAATTGCCCAATTGAATTCTAAAATGGCCACCGAAAAAGATAAAACTCGCTCCAAGTTTTCATTCGCGTCGAGATCCAAAAAGAGCACTTCATCTGCAAAGAACGAGGCAGTTCCAACTTCTGCCGCTGTTGTTGCCGCAGCCGCTGATACCACCTCCACGCCTGCATTACCACCTTCTTCGGTCATGTCTGCGAGCGAAGAAACTCCGGCAAATGCTACCGTATTGCGCGATCTTACAAACACATTCATCAATCCCACGCCAGAATCAACGTCGGACAAGAATTCAACTGAAGTGTACTTGCTCAATTTGAAACATTGCGTGGTCGATTTACGGCAAATTTCTCCCATCGGAGCCCTTCACATCAAAAACATTGAATCTTGTGTGCTGCTGTGCGGGGGCATCATGGGCAGTTTACTCTCAGACAATATTCAAAATTCTTGCCTTGTGGCCGCGTGCCGTCAAGTAAGTTTTCAGCTCTTTTCTCCTCATATCGCTTGATGGACATTTCCCATTAAGCACGCCGTTTGTTTTTATATCAGTTTCGAATGCACACATCTGCAAACACT
>QEAP01000527.1:0-16310 GCA_006535975.1 Chytriomyces confervae | reverse complement strand
GGATGTTCCCGCGCTGAAGGAGGGCGATGTCGATCAACAGGTAACGCCTCTCCTCCTCCACTTGACCTCATAAAAAAACGCAATCTCACACAGTAACCATCGAATGCTTGGCAAACATCATTGCAGAATGTTTACTCACTTGTCACTCGCGGATACGTGCCTCAAGGAACTGACGTCAGCCCACTCGTTCGCGCATTTGGCCAACGCCAACTCATGGAAACCATCAAATCAAAGGTGAATCCGCGAATAACCGAAACCGAAGATCCAAAAGACAAGTATCATTACGCCGCGTTCGAGGAGAAACGCATCCCGCACATGCTCCGAATCAACTTTCGCCAACTGACTCCGCTTCCTGAGATTATCCAAGACAAGAAGTTGCATGCCGAGATTGCCAGCTTGCTTGGCGTTGATTGCAATAAACAGCAAGAAAGGGTGAGTTTTTGTCATTGCTTTGCTTGGAATGTTTTGAGAAAAGTCATTCAAAACGGCGAATCACACGCGCGGGGAAAAAATCAGGCGCATCGGATTAAGCTCGCTTCCACAAACAACCCTCCGAATCTGACGCGCAAAAAACCCTCGCGGCCCCAAGAGTTGATATGCCGTGCGCAAGAAGTAGCCGATCGATTGCTGCCCACCTCGGTCGAGCCCATCCCAACTCCTCCAGCGACTCGTCAAACGAGCGCATACCTGCGACAAGATCATCCAATCGAAATCGATCCCTCTAGCTACTGGATCATATTCATCAAATCAGGCAGCGCTGTGACAACGAGCGTCGCGTATCTCAACTTCAAAGCCAAAAACATGAGCATATGGCCGCAGATCCGGCATCTGATTTGGAAACTCGAAGTCATCATGCAGCGATACGCTGTTCCATGCGCCGAAGTCAAATGCGCCGAACTGATTCGTCTCGGCCGCCGTATCCCCGCAGACAGTTCCATCATCCCCTTTTCAACGCTACAGAAACTTCTCCTCAATGCTTCAGAAGTCGGAGAGATCATCAAAACCCCGGGCCAAGTATACAGAGGCACTGGGTATGAATCCAACGAGAATCTTGCGGCTGTCTGTATCCAAGCAGCATGGCGTGCGCACGTTGCTCGAGGAATCCTGGCCACATACTACGAACAGAAAAAGGCCACCATCATCATTATCCGGTCGTGGCGATCAAAAAAGTTTCGCACAAAGCTGTACCAGCAAATCATGTCGCGCTTTGAGTCTCAGCACAAGAAGCGGTTTTACAGGATCCAGGCCGTGATTGCGAAAGATTGGAAAGAATTGACGTTCGAGCGGAAAAAAGTTGTTGTTCAAATGGCGCCACGCTTCACAAACGCTGAAGTTTTGGATACCATTCTTGGAAGGTTCGTCAGTCTATTTTCACGAATGACGAGAAAAATATGAATTTTAAAAAAAAAACAACAGGGTCATTTTACTGCTGGATCAAACTATCGAAACGCTGATACTGGTTATACCGTTTCTGACGCGTGAAAAGGAGGACTACATCTCAATGCAGCTTGGTTACGCGCTCTTGAACCACTTCCGAGACCCCCCCACTGTGCTAACCCCCCACCAAAAACACAACACACACAAAGATCTGGGATTTCTAGACGACAACCCGCTCAAAACTGGGCGACTCAAACTGATTTCCCCTTGCACGGCGAAAGCATTTGTGTACGGGTCAAGCGTGGCAGCCATGCTCAAATGTTGTCACAAATCAATGGCACTTTTGAAAAGTATGATTGAAGGGAAACTGGCGCTTCTCATGACGGATCATATTGGAAGGGCTGAAATTGGGCTTAGTTCGGTGAGTCTTTTTTTGTGTGGGTTTCTTTATGCATGGGGGCTGTAAAAGGTCGGTCTGCTCAACCATTTGTTGTGGGGGCAGCATTTAAACATTGCATTGCTTGGATCGAAGCCGGAAAAGTTACGCAACGTAAGCACGAGGGAAAAGTCGATTCTTTTCCTTCAAGGAGCGGGAATTGAAGTTGCGCCTGGTAAAGTTGCACTTCAGAGTTCCATTTACCGTTGTGTATGGCCACTACTTCCAAAAGTTGACTCCAAAACGTTCAGGCATGAGTTTCAATCGCGGACTTGAATTGGATCTGGTCGTGCCGCTTCTTCGCATGCGGTCGCAGTTTCCGGATGTCGCCGTTTGGGAAATCTTTGAAAAGAGGAAATCTGGATTTTTGGATTTCGGGCGGCCGGATCACGTCTGCGATGCCTGTGTCGGTATGTGTATTTAAACTCATGGAGCAGTCGAAAAGCCAAATTCTTGATCGCTCAAATCAATGTCAACACAGATGCAGACAAGTTACCGAAAGTAGCATTGTCGGAGCTTCAAACGGACGACGGCCCTTGGACGGAAACCATGAACTTGAGCCGCGCAATCAAAACAAAACGATGCCCATCCTACGTGGAACTCATCTCCCGTCTATGCGGACTGAACGGACCCGCCCCCTCTGGAAGTATAAACACAAAAGGCACGGGCGGATACATTCAAGCATGTCCAGTTCGAAACGGAACCAACATGCGGCGCATTGAAGTCGGATTCTTTATCGATTTCACGGGCACGCCCCAGCACTTGGTCACTGCAGAAGCGATCCTAGACACGGACTTTGAACAAGTCGGTTTGATTATCCCGCAACAGCGCATGCCTCACAATACAATCCTACGTATCGTGGACCGTCTAATTTCTGCATGTGTTTCACGCGGAATTTTTGGATTCGTCACAATCCAGTTGGCAGCGTGGCATGACATTATGGCCGACACGCATGGCTGGTGGGCGACGCATTTCTACCCGTTCCTCAGCCCTTCGATTTTAAAAGCGTGCAGCGTGATTGTATCAACCGGGTGTCCCATTGATCCCAGGACCGGCATTTCGTCGTTTCATTGGACAGACATTCCACTTCATTTGGAAAAGACACATCACGCCATTTATGCAAACCATCCACAGCTGCGTAAAGATTTTGAAAACACGATTCGGAAGCAGGCTGGTGGAGCGACGGAGCAGCGTGTGGCCATTTACGCGGATAATTTGAGGAATGCTGAGATTGATAGAATGACGTGGCGCGGGTTCGTGTTTAGCAGTCAGAAAGATGGGATTCGGTTTAATGAGAAGGTGGGGATGGATTCCTTTACCTTTTTTTTTGAGAGTGCTTAAGGTCCCTTCTTTGTTTGTAGATTCGAAAGGGTTCCTATTTCCCATTTGTTGACCCTTGCATGCTTATGAAAATGCCCATCGTGTAAGGAAGAATCCTGTTATATTTGTATGGATGGAAAACTAACCTTAGCCGCTGATGTTTGCTTCCAGAACCGTTGGGGCGGACTACAAGTCAACCATCGAAGCATTCTTGAAAGATTTGACCTTGTCGCACAGACGTTTAAAGCACTATGACGTCCTCGACCTGATTAGTAACATTAGAGTAAGTTTGAAGAGCATAGTGCGCGCGCGACAGGATTTTTGCAAATCAAACTTGTTTTTCAATGTAACAGGACACGGCGCGCTTCTTTATTCAAGAGTGGAGGAACCTCGACACCAAGCCGCAAATGTTTCTATCCGTGGTTCATGAGCCAGCACATCTCGGTCCGATTCCAAGATCTTCAATTCCAGCTCGCGGTACAAGCGGTGCAAGCAAGGCTCTTAAAACCAGCGATTCACACGATTTCAGCACCACCTCTTCTCAGCGTGCAATAGTAGCAAAAATACAAGAACGAGCAATTTCTTCCGATGAAGAAGATTCAGATCTCACTGAGGAATCTTCAGAAAAGCAACTCTCAGTTGATGAAGAACCCGGCAATGCGACCGTCGCGCGCACAATTCTAACCCGCGGAAAACAAGTGAAATCAAAACCGGTTCAAGCTCCTGTAGCAAAGCCCCCAGTCAAGAAACCAGTGTACCGACTGGCCGACAAGGTGCATCCGCGGGCATGGTGGGACACGCCATTGTTTACGCCCATAGATCCTTACGGAACAATCCACCACCTTGATCCATACGATCCACAAAACACGTCACTCCCCATCAACAAACACTTTGAACTGGATCCAGCACACAACCGCATGGCAGCAATGACCCCCAGCGGCACAAACACGACCGATCTAGACGACCTCGTGAGCAACAGCGGGATCCCAAGCCTCGCCAAACTCAAGTCCTCAAAACGCCCCGTCACAAGCCTCTCGCGGCAAATCCAAAATGTGATGGACGAAATTGAGAAACTCAAGCGTCCACCGCCGCCGCCGAAAGCGCAGCGTACGACGCTGAGTATCATGTTGTTGAATGAAGGAGTTCCGAGCGCGTTTGCTGCGAAACATGATCCCACGTTCCGGAGGCCCGTCATTACACCGCCTTTTAGCGAAACGGACCGGTACTTGCGCATCAAGCGTGGAGACGTGATTGTGAAAGACCCAGCCAAGATTGAGGAAGTGTTAAGCAACCTGGAGCGGGCGTATGATGAAAAGTACGGGACGGCGGTTGTCCAGGAAGCGGCAGATGCTCCGAAAAAGATCAAAAAGAAGAAACCAATCAACTTGATGGGCGTCAGGGATTTCACAACGGCGGACGATGGAAGCGATGAAGATGTTGTGCATTCGGAGACTGACTTGGCGGTTGCCGCGGCGTTTGCGCTCATGAAGCAGGTGAAGGACAGGGACGCAGAGACGCCCAATTCGAAACTGAAGCAATCGATTGTGGCAGATGAGGTTGATGATGATGTCGTTGCGGTAGACGTAGTCACGGCCATTCCAGTAGCGCCTCCGCCAGGGAAAGCCGTGAAACGAAACAAGTCAGTAAGTCAGCCCGTCGAAAACGATCGAAAAGTGATGCAAGCGCTGGATAAAATGGCCAAATTGGCAGAGCGAGGTTTTGTTTTCTTTTCTTCTATGTTGGGTTTGATGTCTAATACGATCGCCGAACAAAATAGCCGACGTGTTTGAAGCTAAATTTGACAGTCTTCAAAATCAAAGACGGCAATCGACGATCGACGCGGCGGCAATTGCAGCAGCGACAGCAACAGCAACAGCGGCGGCGGCGGCAGCGGCAGCAGCAGCGGCAGCGGCAGCTGTGAAAGAAAGACAGGTCAGCACAATGGCGCCGATGGAAGAAGAGGATGAGGACGATGTCATGAGCGAGAAGGAAGCAAGCGCCGCTCTAAGGAACCTAGGAGTCCCACAGCCAGAGTATCCTCAGGCACCTGCGAGCGAGTCAGTGCCCACGCGCGAGAACGAATTTGCAAGCGATTCCAAGCCCAAATCCAAAGTTGAAGAAACGAACTCAAGTATTGCGCAAACAACCCAAGCACCATCCAGCCATGTCGATAATGTAGCACGACAGCCTGATGTGTCTGAACGCTCTCCATCAACGCAGGACCAGAATCGGACACAGTCCCCGTCCAAAGACGAGCTCAAGAAGCAGCTGATTGAAGAAAAGACATCCAATGTAATGGTGCAGCTGAATTCGATGGTCAACCGCAACGAGAAGGAAACGCGTCTCAAGAACATGATCGGGAACTTGTTCAATCTGGGGCGCGAGGAATCTCAAGAAACCACTCAGCCTGGCGAAGCGAGTGGATGGAGTGGCGCCAACCACGCGGTTGAGAAGCCGAGCGGGAGGTACGGCGCAAGGAGGAAGTGAGGTTGTTGGTTGTCATTCACAATGCTTCACATTTACTTTTTATCGTAAAAACTGAAATGAAAATAAATCAACAAAAATGCTTGTCTCATCTGTGTGGCTGCTCTGCGCCATGGCTGGCCTGTCCCGTGGTGCCGCAGTGCAGAAGCCGCTCGTGGAACTGTCTGACAGCATGCGTCTTGCCGGCGTGTGAGTGGCGCCTTGTGCCCGTGACCAGGGGCCACGCGTGACACCCAGCTAACAACCTGAAACACATCAGCACCGCCACCTCGCCATCCATCGAAATGTGCAGCTCGCCCGAGGACATCTTCTCTCCTCAGCGTATCGACATGAACCCGGACCCACCCAAACGCGGCGCTCAACTGGACGTGGCTGTCGTGGGGGAACTCAGCGAGACTGTCTTAGACGGAGCCTACATCAAGGTCATTGTCAAGCTTGGCATCATCAAACTGTTTGACGGAACCATCAATTTATGCGAGGAGGCGGGCAAGATTGGACATCCGTGTCCCATCGAAAAGGGCCACCAGGAAGTCTTTCACACTGTTGACATGCCCCGCGAAGTTCCACCTGTATGTCTCCACCTGCTGAAATATCCCAATGCGAACATGTACATGTTCTAACTCGCTCGTTTTCAAAAAGGGAAAATACGACATTGACGTCAAGGCATTCAACAATGATGACAAGCCTCTTACGTGTCTCAAGATCAAGTTTAGGATGTAACTAGCGACTCCGTGAAAGGGATTTGGGGGCTTTTTGCGTGCAGCTATCTACGGACTCGAATAAAAATATGCTCAAGTTATGATGGGAAACGCTTTCTGTGCCTTGATTTATTTCAAATCAGATGGTTGGATCCCCCACTACAACCTTGCTCTGCCCCTTCTTCTTCAATCGGCAGAACATGTAATGCTGCCATAGAGCCCTCCGCTCAATAAACAATTTGTCTCCATCTGGGTGAAAGTCACTGTTGGGGCAGCGCATATCCAACCCAACGATCGGCTTCAAAGTCTCTAAATGCAGTGCCATTCCCCACTCTCGCTTGGCAACAGCCTGCCCGCAGATTTCACATGGATAATAATCTGCATCGTCCGTTGGTTCATCCGTGATGGCCAAAAATGGTTCAATACTGGCCACAGCCGCCTGAGCCCCCTTCAAAACGTCTTCGCCGTCCTTTTCTTTCGCGCCCTCATCTAGTTCCAATGACGCTCCAACAAGTTGCGCATGCGTCTTGGCTTCAAATGTTGGAATGCTTTCGCCTTCCTCAAACTGACTGTGTTTAATCACTTCATGCTGCCATCGCCCGTCCTCGCTGCTGAATTCTTTGGAGCAAGGGTCAACGTTGCTGTCAGGCCATCCGCGACATGCAAACACGCGAGGTGCATCCGGTTTCCAATCTGCGCCACGTTGTTGGAGGATATGGATTTGAAGCACGTGTTGTTTGTACGCTCTTTCGATTGGGAATTGTTTATGGCAGTACGGACATGCGAGAGGGTTCGGCAGTGGGAACGAGTTCAATTCAAGTTTCGTGGTTGGGATTTGAACATTGCCTGTATTCGGCGCCAGAGTGGCAGGATCTGTTGAAGTCAGTTTCTTGTTCTTTTTTTCTTTAGCGATTTCTTCGAGTGAGAGGGCACCGAGTCCTTTTGCTGCGAGCGCGACCTCGGCTTCGGCAATATGTTGTGCAACCACTTCTTGAATAGCTGCTTTGTGCAGATCGGCGGCAATTTCTAGGTCCTGTTGCTGCTGAATCCGACGCTGCACTGACGCATCGGGCCTCACAAAACGGAACCCGTGACTCTTCATTTCGTCCACCATTCGCTTTTTCGTGGCCTCATTTTTAAAACTCTTTCCGTGCATGTTGCGCTTCACAACATAACCCTTCCAGTCATCTTCCGTGAACACAAACGGACTATCCGCAACAGAAAGAACAAGATTCGAGCGAACAGCCTGGTTCACCAAATCCCAGCGCGTCTCCTGCCCAGACACCAACGACACAATAACAGATGCCGCAGCGTTTTGCGGGTTCAGCACGGCCGAAACAGAGTCGAAAAAGTGGGCCATGAGAAACTTGTGCAGCCGAAAGTCTTCGGTGCCGAGGTGTGGGTGGTTCCATGCGACAGTGTCGAAGCCGACGCTGTTTGTGCAACGAAGACCTCGTTTCCAGTATGTGGCGGTTGCTGGGATTTCGGGGCGGGCGAGCCCGCCTGTGAATAGAGCCGAGAGTTCCCATGCGTTGATTTGATGGTGGAGACAGAGGTTGTCTGGATATCTGTGCAAGGCTCGTTCAATGTCTTTGAAGTCTAGGTACTTTCGCAGCAGCTGATCCCGAGAATCGAACGAGGTGGCGAGAATTCGGATGTTGGCAGTTGGGACTGAGTCGGGGATGCGCAGATATCTGTGAGCTCAAAGTGAAACGGTTTAATTTATGGGCTGATGATGGAGAGGGGATCAAGAGAAACAAGAAACTCACCGTCTCGCCTTTTCATGATCCGATACGTTGGGTTGTGGTTCATTGGTTTTGGCGGGTGTGATGGCGGGATCGCAGTAGTTTCCGTTGAAATGGTGAAAGTCTGCCGCAGCGTCATCGAAGAGCGCCCGGGCAAGCGCCAGAGAGAAGGAGAAGTTCCCGTCTCCGAGCATGAGGACAATGTGGTCTGCGTCGCCGGCCTGCATCTTATGTTTACTTTTCTTCTTTCCGGTTTCGAAACCGTAAATAAGCAAAATGTCTGGAGTCACCCGCAAGAGACAGCTCTCTCCCAAGAGCATCTTTGACGAGCATGAGGTGAGCGTCATTAGAACGGGTTGCGATACGGGAGGACACAGCGGCAACGATTGCGGATCTGTCTCCGGCTAACCACACCCACACACCGCATCCCGCAGCTGCGAGCCTTCTTCACTACGCACAGCGTCAACAACCACCACATCAATTCCATCTACAGACACATTGTACAGAACGGGGCCCGCTCATTCGACGAAATCCCCGAACTGCCTGCCCGCATTCTGCCGCTGCTGAAGAAGGAGTTTGTGCTGTCGACCTCCAAAGTCGCTGAACGGCTCGATGCCTCTGACGGTTCCACCACGAAACTGGTTGTGGAGTTACAGGATGGACAGGTACGCTGTCACATGGGAGGGGGTTCCTGAACGTTCATTTTCCCAATCTGAAATGGTCCTGCACATATCAATCATCGAATGTAGAAAGTCGAGACGGTGATTATGCGGTACGGTGATGTGGAGCTCAAGTCATTTCCAAAGGAGGAGCGAGAGCGCAGGGCAAAGGAGCTGGAGAAGGAAGGGAAGCAGTTCAAGAGTAATCGTCGTGCTACCGTTTGTCTAAGTTCGCAGGTCGGTTGCGCTATGGGGTGCACATTTTGCGGTACGATTCGTTTTTTTGTTATGTTTTTTTTTTTTTTGTTGTTGTCGTTGCGGCAATCGTATCACTCATGCAGCTCTTCATTTTTCAGCCACGGGTACAATGGGACTTCTGTCAAACTTATCAACCGGAGAAATTGTCGAACAGCTCAGTGAGTATCCCCGAATCCTTGTGAAATGGCGCCTCCAAAAAGCAGAAGCATTGAATATCACGGATGATTTCCTCACCACAGTGCATGCGAATGATGTCGAAAAGATTCGAAACGTTGTTTTCATGGGTATGGGAGAGCCGCTGGATAACTACGATGCTGTGCTCGGATCAATCCAAGCCATGATCAACACATCTCGTTTCGGGTTGAGTCCTGCTCGTATCAGTGTTTCGACGGTTGGAGTTGTTCCTCGTATTCAAGCGTTGATGAGGGATGTTCCGCAAATCGGACTCGCGCTGAGTCTGCATGCCCCAACTCAGGTGTGTTTTTTATTTTTTTTACAAGGCGCTACTGATGATCGCTCGACTATTCCTCTGACCAAACCAAAATTCAATGAAATAGGAACTGCGCCAAGAAATTGTACCAAGTTCGAAATCCTTCTCGCTGTCGAAAATTCTGGCAGCAGTGTTTGCCTTTATCGAAAATCAAAACAAAGCCAACTCCAGCAGCCCGCGTCATATCCTTATTGAATACGTGCTGATTGAAAACATCAACAGCAGCGTCGAAGTAGCGCACCAGTTGGGACAACTGTTTGCGGCGCGTGTGGACAGAAAAGACATTTTGGTCAACATTATTCCATACAACCCGACTGATGTGATTGCTGCGTATGAGAAGCCGACACCGGAGACGTTGAAAGAGTTTGTGGCAACTGTGCGTAGTTATGGGGTGCATACGCTGATTCGGCAGGAGCTTGGACAGGACATTGCGAGTGCGTGTGGACAGCTTGTTGTCAAAAATCAAGGAATTGGAAAAAAGTTGGGGGGTTGCGATGATGAAAAGGAAGCCAAGGATTTGGAGGATTTGGTTGGCGCTGGGAAAAGTGTTGGTGCGAAACCGAATGTGGTGAAGCGAACGCGAAAGGAGGATGTCAAAGTGGAAGATACGACAGATTCTTCTAGTGATGATAAGCCAGCAGGAATGTCGATCATGACGATTGCTGTTGCCGCTGTGGGTCTGGGTCTGCTGTCGCTTGCGGCTCTGCGGGCCTTGAAGCGGAAGTGATTATCAATTGCAGTACTTTTTTAAAAGAACTGGACGCGTCTAGTTGGTCATCTTTTGTAGTGTTGGTGTTGTCGTTCTGAGTGGGTCATCATAAAACGGAGTTTTTGTTCGCGTCAACTCATTCTTCCAAATGTTCCAAGAAAAGCACAACCAGGCACGCCGGACGTCCTCCCCGGACCCTCGAGACAAGTTTCGATCTTCTTTCGAAAAGCTGTTTCGGCTCGGGAAGAAGAGGGACCCGGCTTCGTCGTTCTCGACAAGTTCAAGGGAAAGTAACTTGAAGATCCAGACGGCCAACTTGACGCCACCACAGCCGCAGCCGCAAACCACACGGACACAAGGACCTGCTCCATCGAAGCAACAACAACAACAGCAACTGCAGCAACAACAACACCAACAGTATCAACAGTACCAACAGTACCAACAGCAGTACCAACAACAACAACAGCAACAGCAACATCCAGCTCACCAGCATAACCCACATGTCTCGATGCCGATGCCCATACGCAATAATCCACACACATCTTCATCGCAACCGTCACTGACGCGTAGCGCATCCACATCAAGCCAACAACAGCACAAAGGCACTCCCAACTCATACCCACAGTACCAGGCCCAGCACCCAGCCCAGCGCAACCGCAACAGCGGGCTCCTTGCACCATCTCCAACCGCCGTCGTCAACCATGAGCGACAGCACGAGATGTGGCAGCGGTACCGGAAGTGGCTTGTCGACGTGCAAGAGGCGCAGTCACCCAAAAACACGGTTGGCGGTGGATTTGGGAACAATGCTGGAGGGTTTGGCATTTTCGCTGGCGGTAGCGTTGATGCACTTGATGTCCGGCGGATTCCGTCAGTGACGCCGTCCCAGACAACTCTTATTTCGAACAGCTCTGGCGCAAAAGACACGTTTTTTATGGCGCAGCAGAGTTATAAGAAGCAAACGCATTACGTGCCAGATTCTCCCGCTTCCTATTTGGGCAGCAGCAGCCGCAGAGACTCTCTACTTTCGGAAAACACGGTACAAAACAACTCACACATGATGCTGCCATCCCCAAGTTTCGATCAAGAATTCCCTCCGAGAAGAAGACAAGTTTCTTTCGGTGGTGCGAGCATGCGATCTTTCGATTCACAGTCGCCCACCTCTGTTGCCTTTGACAATGACCTTCAAACGGCGGAAGAGCCTCGATATCGAGAGCGAAGCAATTCATTACCGCACAATCATTTACAGGAAACAACAAGCGCCAATCATTCACGCCAAGGGTCTAGAAACGCGATGTCTGGGCGTACTTGCGATCCAGATCTTCTTCCGCTGCCTCCGCATCATGCACAGACGCTGGCGATTCACAATGCGCAACGATTTGATAACCTCCTTTTGCGTCCATCCAACGATTTCATGACAGCTCTTTTGGCATGCAAGACTAAGCAAGCTTCCGCAGGCAAATCATCGTCGCCAACCCATTCAAACAGGTCGAACCAGTCTCATCATTCCAACTTGTCCAACGCATCGAAAACATCAAACACAACAGCAATACCGTTATTCCCGCGAGAAACGCAAATGGCGTGGGAAAGCGCGCTGCGAATGCGTATCCCATTACAAGACTGGCACCAGCTTACGCGAGAAATCCTCGACGCGTCTATGGCGTTTAGTCCCGAGCATCAGCTGCGCACACATCAAGAGTCGAGACTGTACTGGGACATTGTGTGGCGTATCTTGCCGCTTGCGTGCATGCGTCCCATTGAGCGAGGGTACAGCGAGGAGAGCATCCCGCGTGACTGCTGTGCACGTTGTGGCGCCGGGAATGTTGAGACGTTTGTGCATTTTCTGTGGACGTGTCCTGTTGCAATTGTGTTGTGGAAGAGGCTTGAATGGGTGGTGGGGACTATGGCTGCTGCAGAGGTTAGAAGGGAGAGGAGCGTTGCGCTGAGAAAGTACGGCGGCGGCTCAAAGAGAAATGTCGAGTCTTGGTACGGCGTGCAAGGGGATGGGCGCATTCCAATCACAATGGTCGATGTCTTGTTTTGCTTCCCGAAAATGCGGACATTGCTTGACGAAGAGACTGGCGAAAAGAGGGGTCCAGCTGAACGATTTGTCAAAACAGTGGCTGCGCTTCATGCTACCGCGTTAATGAGTCTAGTAGAGGCAAGGGCGTATCCTAACGAGGACGAGAGCATTGTGTGGACGTTTTTTGTTGGACGGTACGAAGCGCGTCGCGAAATGGACGCGGATCCGCGGCGAGGTTGAATATTTATTTTATTTACATTTACGTAGTGTCTATTTTGTTTGTGTCTTTTGGACTTTGGTTTGTTCATGAGCGCGTAATACAAATTTCTAATTTTGGAATAAGTTGCTTCAAAAGTCACACCCAAAATCCAAATCCAACAACAACAGCAACAACGCAACTAACCAAATAGCAGCAGCTAATAATGACATCGACGGTTGGAAACGAGCCCGCAGAAGTCCTGACCAAGTTCAAGGCCATTCTGCCTCAGCAATGCCCGCTCTACGACTCCAAAGAACACCCAGACGATCTGCTGCTCCGATTCCTAAAAGCCCGCAAGTTTGACCTGGAGAAGGCCATGCTCATGTTCAACAACTACTTGCAATGGCGGCAATCGTTTGGCGTCGAGGACATCGTCAACAAATTTGTGTACCCCGAGTACGACAAGGTCATGGAGCTGTACCCGCGGTTTTATCATAAGCTGGACAAGTTGGGGCGACCCGTGTATTTTGAAGTCCTCGGTGGGATCAGTCTGAAAGCGTTTGAAAGCATCACTACCACCGACCGCTTCGTACAGTACTACGTGCGGGAGTACGAGAAGACTGGGCGGTACCGGTTTGCTGCGGCCAGCGGGAAAGCGGGGCATATCGTGGACAAGAGTTGCACAATTATGGATCTCAAGAACGTGCCGTTGATGCAGTTCAACTCGATTCGAAAGTTTTTGGCGCAGGTTGCGCACATTGCCCAGAACTACTACCCAGAAACGCTAGGCAAAATGTATGCTATTTACTACTTCTGCCCTTTTTTTCGACTGACACTTCGCTCCATGCAGGTTCATCATCAACGCGCCAATGCTGTTCCAAACGTGCTGGGCAATCATTAAAGGAATGCTCGACGAGGCTACCGTTGCCAAAATCAGCATCTTGGGTACCAGCTATCAGAAAGAGCTGCTGGAGGTGGTGGATGCGGCCAATTTGCCTGCAGAGTACGGTGGTAGTTGCCAATGCGCCAAAGGCTGCCGTCACTCGGACGTGGGGCCGTGGAACGACGGAAGCGTAGCTGGGTTTCCAAACTCGTTCTGGGAGGACATTAACAAGCGGGGTTGTTGAACATTGTTGTGCATTGCCTTTTCTGAGTTTGTTTCTCGCCGTCTGTTGCTGTCAGTATTTATTTAAATTTAAAGATAAATAAATATTCAGTAAAAAATGATTTAAATTTAAAGATAAATAAATATTCAGTAAAAAATGAGCTGGTTTGCATCAAGCGCAAGCGCGCCAAGGAAGGACAAAAGCAACGCGGACACGTTCGCATTCTCGGACGAATTCAACGACGAACTGGACAACATTGGCGCCGGTTCTGACGTCGAGAACGACGCCGCGCTGCTGGTATCCTTCACCCAACAAAGCTTGCGGTCAAGCAGGCAACTAACCTGCAAAACCAACTGTCCTTGCAAACCAGGCCGAACTAGAAGGACTCAAGTCAGAAATGGGCTTAAACGTAAAACCGAAACCCAAACCCAAACCCAAACCCAGCCCCGCGCCACCCACAGCCGCAAATACCTTCAACATGACACCAGACGCCAACGGCCATGTAGAAATTACGCTCCCGGAAGTAGACTCGCACGAAGAAGACGTGCATGTGGATTTCTCAGAAGCGGACATGAACGATCCCGATTTGCTTCGTGAGTTGGCTGCGGTGACGGGTGGGTCTGAGACAATGCTTGCTGGGGAGGTGCGAGTTGAGGTGCATGCTGTGCGAACGTCTGTTCCGATTGTTGCATCGGCGTTTGCGGCTGCCACGGACGATGATGACGAACTTGCGGCTCTTCGTGCTGACATGAATATGGGATCTGGGTCGTCAAATCAGGATATCCTCTCTCTTGCACAGAGACTCAAATGCACGGACCCTGCAACTGTGGCCAAATACATTTCGCTCGAGAAACTCAGACTTGCGAACGCGAGGACTTCAGGAGATTCCATTGCTGGCTCGGAATCACAGAACGCCATCAAAGTTTTAGAAGCTCGTTATGATGAGCTGATTGCTGATCAGAATGTGGGACCAAAATCTCCTGTTTCCAATGAAGAAGCAGCACAACCACTCGCATCTTCAATCACCTTGATCGAAGTCAAGAGGCGGCAGTTGGAGTACAAGCAAGCTGCTCTGGCATTCAAACAGCGCGGTGACGCTCCAAAAGCCAGGGAACTGTTGGTAGTTTCAAAAACCATGCAAGATACCATAGACTTTGCAGATGCAAATGGGATTATTCCATTCGAATACCGACTCCCTGGGCCTCCCCCAGCTCCCCCAGCTCCGGTTGCAGTCGCTAAACCCATTCCTGCGAAACCTGTAGCAGCCTCCGCACCAGCAACACCCGCTGTCAAACCTTCACCTGCTGTTACATCTGCCACCGTTTCCGCTTCAAAACCTGTCACGACTCCTTCAACTCCCGTGATTTCGGCCACCACAACGCCGTCTCTCCCCGCAAACACAAAAGAACTTTTAACTCGCCTCCACACTCAACTTGAATCGCAAATCGCACTTTGCACGAGCATTGCTGGAACTTACTTTAAAGCAGGCAATAAACCTGCCGCACTCGAATACCACAAGAGGAAAAAGACGTACCAGAATGACATTGAAGTATTGAGCAGCGTCCTTGCGTCATTCGATGGCAGTGCCGCCGCCGCAAGTGCCATTTACTTTCAATATGAAGAAATTCGGTACGAGGTGGAGCAGACTCATGCAGATGTTTCGAACGAGGAAATGGATGTTTTGGTTGAACGCGCATTTGATTTGACGTTGAAAGGCGTGCCTGAGGCGGACTTGGCCGCCTACGTTGCGTTTGATATCGGATGGCCAGTGGATGGCGGTGATGGAAAAGGACAATCAGGGACGATTGGGAAAACTGCCTCGCCAGGTACGCTTTTCATTGTGGTGTTTTTTTTTTTTGTTTTTGGGACGGATTCTTATACCGTTGAGTTTTGCCAGAATTCAATTATTCGAAAAGAATCAAAATTGATCGGAATCGTCCGTTTCAACGGCACCTTGAGCGCAAGCGAGCTGTCTTTGATGTGTATCATTTGGCGAAAGGATTTGGTGGAATCTCCATGTTTTCGAAACCTGTTCAAATTGGACGCGCTTCTGTACCGCTAAACACGCTTCTCAACAAGTGCGAAATCCACGAAGTTGTTGATGTACGGTTTACCCCTATTGCTTTTCCCATCTTTTTTTGTTCCCCATACTGATTCATCATGTCTGTTTTCAGATCATGGATGTTGTGAATCCTCGCAAAAGCACGGGCGGGAAACTCGAAGTGAAATTGCGGTTACGCGTGCCACTTGCGAAACGCGATATTACAGTGAAACAAGAGCGATGGGTTGCATTGTCTCTTGGAGGTCCTGCAACGGTTCAAACAACAACAACAACAACGGAGGTGAACCAAACCGTTTCTGCACCGCCAGTAGCCGAAATTCCACAAGCATTGGCAAGTCCAGCGGTAGTGATGCCAGTGGTTCCACCAGCTGCTGGAATTGTTACCCCACCAGCCGCTGGAGTTGCGTCACCGCCAACTGGAATCACGCCGCGACCTGCCACACCGTCTGCGGCAGCGCCATCCGCAACATCTGGTACAACTCCAACTCCTACTCCAGCTGCTCAAGACGTTGACGAAGTGGAACTCGAGTTTTTGAATCCAGACAACATTGCATCCAACATGGTGCTTGAGAACGAACATGGCGCTATCCTGGCACAAATCAGTGCGCTCAAGGTTGCCAAGAAGCCCATCCCGGATGACCTTGTAGATCGAAAGAATGGGTATGAGATCCGTATGAACATGCTTGTGACTTTGGTGCAGCTGGGAACTTTGACCATGCCAGGTAGGGGGAATTTTTTTTTTTTTTT